>JAUYWI010084397.1:0-12859 GCA_034780595.1 Parotoplana pacifica
TAACTTGTATTTAAAATATATTTAAACAGAGCAATACTTATAAAGCGTATAACCGGTAGCGGGACTGCTAAAATTAGAATTAGAAAACCGGTAGCCGGACTGCTAACACCTGCCTAAATGTAATGTATACATATTTATTTATTGCATCCTTAAGTTTAGTCATGCAGAAGCAACTCATAAAAAATCTAATACTCTCCTTATTCAAAGATTATTTAATAGTTCCAATATAAAAATGTAATTATTGCAATAATAATAAATAGGTCAATGAAAAAGTGCACTCAAAAATGTCAACAATTTAAGTTGAATCGAGGTAGATAGAGACACACATATGTACGAATAAAATACAAAAATACAAAAAATACTATTACTAATTATATATGAAGCTATAAATTAGACAATAATCAATGTTTATTAAACGCTTTTAGCAATTAAACCATTGATTTTAAAATTTCGATCTTTCACCTTTAAAATTTTTAAAAATATCTTTAAAGCTTGACCGCAACTACAGACAAACAAATTTAATATATATTTTACATGACCTAGAAACGATTTCCCTCAAATCAAATTTGCCTATTTTCCTCTACAGACGTAGAATTTCACGTGATATTTATGTCTGTGTCTACTGACACTTAATTAAAGCATATAATTTCATTTTAGAAAACAATTTGTTTGACCTGGTTAACAGTTATAATTTATTTAGTTTGTTTCAGGCATGGTTTTTAAGATTATTTTAAGAATACAGAAGTACATCACCTCACTATCTGTGGAGCTACGCCTCAACATTTATTTTTATAACGTTGAAAATGAATAGATATTTACAAGTAACAAATATATGTGAATATTATTAAATGGACCGGAACGCAGTTGACATCTTCAAACATTCAAAGATAACTAATTAAATCGGTTAATAAATTTACAGAATAGTGAACAATTAGTAGGTAAAATATTAATATAGGTATATGACAGAGTTAAATAGGAAAATTAACATTGGAATAATGTTGAAATTTGTGTAAAATATCCTGACAACAAAAATATATACATTGTTCATTATCTGATTTACTTTATTATGCTTTTTCAATAAAAATGAAAACATTGGATACATAGACTAATTTATGGGGCACACATATGTTCAAGTAAGTTTACAAACAAATTTTCTGACCTTTGTTTTACAAAATAGAAATAAACGAATAGTTTACAAAGAAATACACATACTTTACACGTCTAAACCATACCTGAGCAGCTATAATTTTTCGTAGAGGGGGACAAGTCTGATTCTAGATCCCTCCCCCTTTTTTAAAAGTAAAAATAACCACTAAATTTCCCCCAGAAATTTACTTGTTGACTCTCTATTTTGCCATGTGTTTTACAAATAATTTCTTTGGTATCACTCATTAAAGTGGTATAAAACACAGAAGCTACTGTGCTACCATAGCATTATGAACATTATTTCAAGACAACACAGAGTCCACTGCTATTAATGTATGTAGCAATCTATTTACACTGTATATTATCTTGTGTTATAATCTCATGCGCCCACAGTCAGGTACATTATGCACTTACAATTTTGTATTAGAATAACAGTCTGCTTGATAGGTGTTGTTATGGTGGCCTTGTTTTCTTTAATCATACATTCTATCATTACAAATACTTTAAAGTAGCATATATGGTAGGTCAGTGCTATTAACCTGCTCGGTGAGAACACAAACGACAGAATGCAATCTTCGTATTACATCGATTCCCTAATTAAAAAGTGCAATTCGAATCTGTATGCCATCTAAAGTATCAGGTTTGGATACTGCAGAAAAGATACACAATTCATGCAACTGATGAAAAAAGCTGACGCAAAACTGCTGGAAAGAATTGTCCAATTCAAAGAACACCCACTAAGACAATACATCACCACAAAAGGACATGAAAAACAGACAAGAGAATACACAGTTTTGAAGTGCCACTTGTCTCTTTCACCAATCAAAAGGACTTCTTAGTTCGGACTTTGCATGAACTATAAAATTTTTAAATGTTAACTCTACATTTTCTGTAATTTTTTTGCGTTTGTCAAAATTTAATAAAGCCTATTACTTACTTACAACTTACTTATCTACGGCAGCTGTACAAGTCGAACATCATTCATTGTCAATGGAAACAAGATTCCTCACGCAATTATTTTGCTTAAAATGATGGAGTTTCACAACAGTTTTCAGTTTTCTTATCGCAGCTCTTCAATTTTAGTAGAAAATAGAAAAGAACTCACAAAGAAATATATTATTGACATGATTGTGTATTCCAGAAAAAGTTCTTAAGATGCATGCTCTATTTTTGAAGATTTGGCACCTCAGTTGGCTCAAAAAAACTACGTTTTGACAGATTATGATGTGACAGCACACGTTGATCACAGTAATAATAGGTGCACAACAGGAAATTCTACAGTAGGGAACGATATCTGTGTTAAACTGTTGTCAAAATTAGCGTAGGCTGGTTTTTCGAAATACCAGTATTTTTTTAAGAAATCGCTTTTTTTGACAAAAATAAATAATGTAAGTTTATTTTATATGACGTATCCTTAAAATACATATTACAAATCAAAATCATATTAATTATAGAGACTTTGATTTAATTCGTATTTAATCTTGTAATTTGTACTCGTATAATATTATACGAGTACAAATTACAAGATTAAATACGAATTTTCTGTGGCGTAGCCATTCTTTATAAAACGTATCCATTTGTTCTAGACCTTATTAGGATATAGGTATACGTATAAATTAATATTTCATTCGTGTTTCTTGAAATAAATTGACCTATATTATCCTTCTTTTAATCGGAATTTTATAATTTAAAACGGTTAAATAACCGGCCTACACTAAGTTTTTACACAGAATCGCTAGTTTTCTATCCCTACTATAGATATCCCTGCTAATTTGTTTTTCTTCAGTACCACCATATCTTCATAAAACAGTGGATTCTTGATCACCCAAGTTTAATTTTTTAAATTAGAACTGCATTTTACAGCTATACTTTTATTAAGAAATGTAAATACTGTAAAGACGGTTGAATCTTCAAATGCTTTTAATATAATTGAGGATCTGCTTTGAGAACGTGAGTGCTCCTTAATGAGAAACAGACTTACAACATATTTCTTCTGAAAATCCGCTATTTTCACTTTTCTTATGCAAATCTGGCAAATGTTCTTTTATTTTATGCATTGCTATAAAATATACGACAAAACAGCTATTCTGGTTCAAAGTCGTGAGTATATAACTAGCATATTGTTATTAAAGTATGATTGTATTTTATTAGTCCTCTTAATATACCTAATAATGGTCCCTAAATTTAACGATTTGGATTGAAATTAGGCACATTGAGTTAGTTGATGTGGTTAGCCATAGTTTCTAGTTTGTTTGACATTATAGTTTAAACTGGATTACTAGAAATTTTGGTACAATCTCACGGTCTTGGCACTAAACGCGGAGTCAATGTCGCCAGCAGCTGCTTTATGTTTTCGGCTGCTGTCTTTTCAGTATAAGAGAGTGCGAGCTCCTGCCTTGCTGCCATGTTAACAGGCTTCAACAGTATGAGTGAGGAGTTAGGAGATGAGGATATGTGCAACCTCTCTTCGCCCCACTGGACTGACTGATCTGGAAATACACCGGCTTCAAGGTGTATATGAAGATTTGCAATTATCCAAGGTGCATCAGATATGAATTAAGATCAGCTCCCTAACGAGATGATCCAAAGCAGCATCCTTGGCTGTTGCTGTTGCGTTTTCAAGTATATCCAGTCGATGTCTGAGCCTGTTTGCGATCATGCGCTCTGTGATACAAATAGGCCTGTAACTGCCGATTGTATCAAGCAGTTTGCCTATCTTAGCAATTAGAACGACGTTGGCCTGCTGCAGATGATGGTTGAAAAAATTATTTCCAGTTGTGGTTGCATTGCTTTTGCGGTTGCTTTAGTTTTTTCAGCACAAAATTAATTCCAACTTCACCAACGGTAACTGTTGCTTCGACTGCGTTGTTACACCAAACTGTGGCGCCTCTGTCTACCTTTGGAATGTGCCTGTTGGCTGCTTCCATGAATGACACTTTTGCAGCTGTTCCAGTTGTACAGCTTTGTATCGATATAATTGCGAATAATTTAATATTCCATTTGATTTTGTATAACGATAAATTCCCATAATTGTAATGTTTGGTATAAAACTGCCCTAAATTTGTTTATCACTATGTATAGAGTGGACACACAACATATAAAAGTATAAACTAAAATAATGAGTGGAATAGTAATTAATTTATAATGGATTAAATATGAATCACAGTAAAAGATCATAAATTATATTTACTATTACAATGAAAATGTATCTAAATTCCAATACAAAATACATAACAAACCAAATAAGGACCTATATTTTATATAAAACCAAATAGTTGTAGGTATAGTTTTTATTATTTACTGTAATATAATATGAGATGACATGAGATAACACGATGCGATGCCCAAGAGAATGTATATAAATGTTTTATGTTAGTTTGATTATAGTAATACAATATGATGCAAATCCTTTGGGGCACAAGACAAATTAAAACTCATTTCATGGGATCTCTTAAAGTCTCTCAAAGCCTTCAATGACACAAATCGTTTTTTCAGATTTTTATAACTGAAGAGCATTGTCACATAAAGTGTCAATATCTTTTGGAAGCAGTGCTATTCCAGAATTCAAACCTTTTCTTTGTCTTCAGGTGAGAAATGTTTTGTTTAGATGTTTTTTCTAATTTTTGCTTATCCGCTTTCTTTTTCTGTTTAAAATGCTCTGTATATTACCCGGCCCTAGCAGATAATGCAGCCACTAGCAACTCTGATGAATGTATTTGTATCCCCTCTTTATTTAAAACCACAGTTTAAAGACCTCATCTGGTAATTGAAACTGCACCTGCGAATAGCCTACAGATGCCACAAAAAGGTATATTTATGACTCTATCCATATGGTGTGTAGGTATTTTTCAATTGAAAAGCAACCTCATAGATTGCAACTGTAGTGAATTCTTTCTTGCTGACTTGGTCTGTACAGTAGTAAATTTCTGATGAGGTAAAAGAAGCATACAATGAACAAAAGATAGTCACCGCTCTTGACTAATAACTGCATTGAATTTACTTGTATTTAATAGAAACCGTGGGTTCTAATACAGCATATTCTTTTTACTAATAAAACATCATAAAAGATATTCAACATTTAAAAAATGTTTAAGGACCTCTTATCCAATGTAAGTACTTTCTAAGAACCTAGTCAAATTAAAGACCTTTAAAAACCTGCAACAACCCAGGTATACACTATACTTTGTATACAAATTAAGAATCCAAAAGCAGCTGAAATTTGTTAGGTATTTGAATTAATAAATTTAGAATATATTAATTAACATTAACAAATTAAATTTTGGTATTAATACCAAACAAATTGGATTTGTAATTGATCAGACAGATTTGGACATATATACATTTGGTTGGTTAAAATAGCAATTATTAATCGTGTCATTAAGATGTTGTTACAAATTGAACATGAGCATCTTTGCAAATTATCATAAAACATTGTAACGGCCCTTCGATTCATTCCTAAAACCCTTACTAAACTGGGTGGGTCCGGTTTTTGAATGGAAATATCCTGATTCCGTCTAAGAAAATAGTAAACCCACTCTATACCAGCTGTCTTTGAATCTTTTAAGAACCAGTGTTTTATAATATTTATCTCTGCATACTCAGACGCAATTGTTCGAAATTCTTTAATTGTCAAAACCATAAAATTATTTACAATAGATTGGGCAGGGGTCAGCCAACTATCTTCATCAACAGTTGAAAAGAGTGAGGGACATCCCTTTAGCTTTTTGGCGATCGTACAATGTAGCTCTTGGTATTCCATGTAAGTGGCGAGCATCCATGTAGCGACATTCCATTTCTTATGTCTGTCAAAGCATTTTGTAGAGTGTCTGAAGTCCAGCTAGCTTTTGTGGATTTCCTTGTATATTGGCGTGGCATCTGAAATAGAATAAACAATTATGTAAATGTATCACTAAATTTGTCAGAGTTTCATAATAATACAATAAAATCTTTTAAAAATCATATCAGATAATTCTGCACCTCCGGCCTGAATTACCAGTGGTCAAAATTTTTATGTAAACGTTGATCAGTTATATTAGTAACACACATTTTACTTGTTTTAATACCATCAAATGATATTAAGAAATAATCTAAATAACTATTTACATTAAAATAACTCACTTTAAATAGTTTACTTCTTAAGAAAAGGCGAATTCGTACGTAAGAAATAAAATTCTGCAGGCGTGCTCAATTTGCTTACTCTTTTAAATTTCGCGCGCATAGATATTTCAAACTATTGAAATATTAGCTTTCTTATACAAATGATTTTACATTATTTAATGATGTAAAGTGACACATTATAGGTATTAAGTAACATTTGTCCACCTTACCGGAATTCCCCCACTCCCCCTATATCCGTAGCTAGTTTCATCATTTTTGGAAAGGAAACACAAATTATTTTTCAATTTATTACAAAATAATGGATATTAGAGACTAAAAGTGAAAAATAAGTAAAATAATTGTTCGGTGTTTGCTGCCACTATATATGAATGTAAAGCGTTTTTGATAAAAATATTTTTTTAAATATTAGAGCTAACAAACTGAGTACCTAACCATCTGAAAATAATGATGCATTAAATTCAAATACTTAAAGCAAAATTAAGGAAATTGGACACCAACAAGTAATTTCCACATAGAGCATTTTTTTAATTTTGTCTGTGCCAGATCTAATATTTCAAATTATCATTTATCTGAAAAAGCAATAACACTCACATTGTGAGAGCTAACACCCAAAATGTATTTCATTTATTTTAGGGTTTGACATAAATTTTTTTAACCTTTTAGGTCTTTACTTGTACATATATTTGAAGAAATGTTATGACTGAATAGGAAATTTCCCAATCTCCATAATATCATTTAGGAAACTAAAATAACCATCGATTCAATCTATGGATCACCATTACTTCACAATATAAACGATACTCTATCCATAGAGATTTTCATTTACGGTTACAAGACTAACTTTAGGTTAAAGTTCTTTATAATGATCTTAACTCTGTGATGTGGTAATGAATGTCTACTCACCCATATTCCTTTGGCATATAAACCTAAATTTCTTTGAACAGTAAGTACTCTCTTGGGTTATTTTTCTAAAAGCATTCATTATTTGAGTCTCGCACCAAGGCTTCTTCTCTTTCTTCACTACCCAGATTAATTCATTAATTTTTACACCCTTCATAGCATCACAATTTTCCAAATCACGAGGTAAAAGTGATCCACCGTCGTTTCTACAATGATCCTTTGCCTCGGTGTAAGTAACTTTCTTAGTCGATAGGCGATAATGTTTTTGCAATACTTTTCCAGGTCGGTAGAGCTCTCCGCAAACTGTAAACAAAATGACAAATTTATTTTCGTATTAGGAAATTTAGTTTTATTCTCGAATGACAATCCCTACGCTGACTGTTGGGAATTTTGAATATTTATAGCATAAACACTTATACATACACACTTAAACACACTTAAACATACATAAACACTTATACATACAATATACCAACATCACATATTTATGATTTACTGACTTTTATATCTATTCAGGGTCAACTATGTTTTGCTATGAAAGGAATACCAGGTGGAGGAGCAGATTAAGACAAGTTATATGTATGTCATAATAATTTGTTCCAAACATGTTGTTGTCCAGTCTATATGAATAGTACAATAGAAGTTTGACCATAGATATTGTGAGTGTTTAACAGAATATTTCTTATCTATGTACATTGTCTGTGATATTTTTTACTTTTTATACCTTTTCAGTTTTACTTTTGTACTTATTTTACTACCCTTTAAATACCTTATAAATTCACAAGGCAAAGTATCTTTCTATGATCATTTTAAAATTTAATTTCATTATGTCCAAAACAATTGGATTCAAAGCGATGGAGCGTGTGAAATTGTTGATGTCTAGATGATCACCTATTGTTTGACAAAGTTTTGTGCTTATATTTTCATTATATAACAAATGAACGTATTTCCCATCTCAAACGCTTAACGAATAAAAAAAAATGGCAAACTTGAGTATTAAAACCGCAAAAAAAGATTCTTATAAAATTTAGACACGTTGCTAACCTGGCAATCTTTAGGATTTACAATGTTCAAAGTTTAGCTCATTTTCACAGGCCTCGATAGTTCGATACATAAATTAACAAAACCTGCAATTTCTCTATTTTTTAACAAACCAATGCCAAATAGTACTGAAATCGATGAAATTTGTTTTAACAATTAAGATCACCCGCGGTTGCCCGGGTGTATCGTTAAAAATAAAACAAACAGGTAGAAGTTATACTGGAAACAATTCGGACCTAATCCCAATAGAAAATTTAATCAACACCGTCTTACAAGTTTGGATGATCTTAAAGAAGCGTGCTGTCGACTGGGGAATGCTTAGCAAAATAATCAATACAATAGCCTTGAGCCCAGAGGACCACCATCATCGGTCCCCCACACCGAACAGTCCTTTTCTTGACTATCTCCCAACTCAATACTTGGAAAACCAGAACTCTCAAGTCATCATACAGATTGCAAGAGACTCTCTCTGTTGCCTCAAATCTCGATCTCTTTATCCGTTGTTTCCAAGAACAATGGCCACCTGTAACCTTGACGTCCAACTGGGTTCCTGTTAGGTTTTACAGGGTGCCTCTTCCATCCAAGATGGTGGAGTCGGTGTTAACAGTTCCCTGCTCAGCTTCAATTCCTTGTGTGCACTTTTCAAACTGCAGTTTCACACTAACAGCGTTGGTTTCTAGGGGTGATTTTGCTTTAAACTAAAACAGCCTGAAAATACAGTTTGTATGGGAGAGGAAGGTTGGTCTGGGGCCGAAGCCCTTTTTAAAAAGGCACTTTTTCTTAAATTACGGTTGTTATGGAGCCAAATAACTGTACTGACTCTCATTTAAAAAAATACAGGATTACACCTTGTATAACAGGGCTCCGACGCTCTCCAATACTCGTAAAGTTTAATAACAGACTTCCGTAAAGAGCTGTAAACATATGGATATCACGTGGAAAGTATTAACATATGTAACAGTCAGCACAATCTAATTAGTAGTATATAGCAGCAGAAATATATGTAGATAGTATTTTATACATTTCAACTGCTAAGATGACAGATGCTATAGAATCAAAACGATACAATTATAACAATTTAAAACGTTTGCATATTGTTCATGCTCAGATTATTTAAGACAAAAAATAACGCGCCCATTAATTAAAATTATTCACCAGTATTTTCTGAAGTCCTTGAATAATAGCCCCCCCTCTCCTCACTCTACACATTTTACACCGGTTTTGATCGATTTAAAATATGATTTTTTCACTCCAAAAGGAAGCATCACGTATACTGACAGCTGCCATCAGTAGAATCTAAAAAGTATTCTTAGTCTACACCAATAAAGAAAAATAATGACCAGCAACCGACTTTGGTATTCGCCATTAAGAACAGACTGGTAGAATTTAAACTTTGTCACGACAATCAATATTTAATCCTAAACAAAAGTAGTAAAATGCTTAAAAGCACTAAAGTAGTTTTATTTCAAACTTACGTTTGGTGCGAGTTGTAGTGCTTGTTATAGCTGAAAAGTATAATCGATAAATGCTTGAGCTGTAGCGTTCGTTTGATTTTTTTAAATAAAGAAATACAAAGATCCTAATGTTGAATGTCGAAATGAGTTTAATATAAGAAAGTGTCGCAAAAAGAAATGTGAATAAAAATTGCAAAGTTGAAATCCCTAAGTGAAAAATCAATTAGTTTTCGATATTATTGTTTGTGCATTTTTGAGTCTAGCCTTGAAACGTTTATTAGTCTATTTTGCAATTAAACTTAGTGCATTTATAATTTGAAATTAAAGTTGCCTATCTTTCATTTGACGAATTCTATATCCCGATACAAAACGCCTATTAGATTTTATTTATTTACTAAACAGGACTAGTCGATAAAACTGGTTGTCATGTACATTCTCTCTAGATGCTTCAAATGTTTCGTATGTACCGAGGCCTTACAAATAAATACATTCGCACACAAAAAGTGGAGTCTTCAGGGCCACATGTTACTGGCTATGAATAGGAGTCTTTGGCAAATGTCTGCGAGTGTCCTGTATTTCTGGATGGACCAACCCTGTTAGGAGTTATCTTAAATGTCAATAGATATTATCTGCTAAATAATCACATCATAAATGTGCAAGGTTCTCGGTATTTTTGATATGCTTTTAAAATAAGTAGAATATTTAAATTAAGAAAAATAGTGCTACCAAATACCAATTTTCATCTAATCACTTTCTATTTAGCAGCTATTACCAGAGATATCATTATGGCATATCCATCATTTATAAAGACCCGTAATTACATATCATCTATAGCTGGTATCATCAGTTTTAAAAAAGAACCACAAATTAATTTTCAGTTTATTACAAAATGATGGACACTAAAGACTATAAAGGCAAAAAGGAGTGTTACCTCAAAATAATTACAATTATTTGTCGGTTTTGCTCCGACTATACACGAATGTCAAGCGATTTTGATAAAATATTTTTTTAAATGTTACAACCATCTCAAAATAAATATACAATAAATTCAAAATTCTTGAAAGTGAATATCTGAAAGTAATTTCCACATATTACATTTTACGGAATTTTGACTTTGGTTGGTTGTAATATTCCAAATTACAATTTATCTGAAAAAGCAATAACATTCATATTGTGAGAGCTAACACCCAAAATTCATTTCACTTATTTTAGGGTTCGAGATAGCACTTTTTTAGTTTTTAATTGTAAATATATGAAGATAAGTTACGACTGAATAGGAAATTTCCCCTATCTTCATAATGTCATAAAGGATACTCTGTCCATAGAATTTTCATTTACGGTTTCAAGACTAAACTTTATATACCTTAATTCTGCAATTTCTACCAACTCACCTATCTTCTTTTGGCATATAAACCTAAATTTGTGCCCACACCTACTAGCGTCAGTGTCCAATTTTCCATTAGTACCCACTATTAGATAGACACACCAGACAAACGATTTTCTCAACATCCAAAATTCTCCAGAAATGATCACACCTGTCATAGCGTCACGATTTTCTGAATCCAGCTGCAAAAGTGATGCTCCATCGTCTCTACATTTATCCCCTGCCTCCGTGTGAGTAACTTTCTTAGTCGATAGTCGATAACAAGTTTGCGTTGCTATTCCAGGACGATACCGCCCTTCCCAATCTGTAAACAAAATGACAGCTGACTGTTGTGAATTTTGAATATTTCCATATGACATTTGTTTTACCCATGATTATACCTACCTATTCATTTCTGTGTTCGTGTTATCGATTTAATTATGATATTTCGTCACCTGTATTCGGTACCCATTAATTATTACTATCTAATCTGTTTTCAGTTCAACTAAACTATAAACAAATCTCTCAAAGAACAGTCTGTTTCCAAATCATTAACCTTTTGTTAACTAAATGATCCTAGTTCGTTTTATGCACCTGACAATGGGGTGGGAGGCTAGAACCTTATGTAATAAATTTCTGAGTATAGATTGAGCTGAAATTTGGTACGTAGCTTCTCAGAAATGTTTTAGGGCAAATATTCGTTTCAGAAAAAAATCAGTAATGCAGAAAGAAAGAAACAACTGATGACGTTACATAGGTCTAACAATGAAAATGTGTCCAATTGACTTCAAATTTGGCGTATGGGTTCAGTAATGAACGTACATATAAAATGAAAACTGTAAGGAATCAGGTGGAGGGGCAGAACTGATATATCTATATATATATATAGTGTTCTGCCTAATCAGTTATTTGGCAGGGGCAATTCTATGGCATCCACTTTCTACATCCTTCTCGGTCAAATTATTGATGCATTTTCTAGTCTTACCGTTAAATGTTTATTTGTATATTTTGGAATGAAAATGACTTACTATCAAATTAAATTAATCATCTATAATTTGAAATTTGAAATTAAACGTTGTTTTCTTTTATTTGACAAATTCTATACACCGTAAGAACATTCAAATTAGATTTTATTTATTTAGTAAACGGTACAGTTCGATCACACTGGTTGCCATGTACATTCTCTTTAGATGCTTCAAATGTTTCGTGTGTACCTTACAAATAAATACAGACACACAAAAGGAACTATCTATGGAGTCTTCAACGCTTTGAATTACGTTTTTAATCATGTTGTTTTATGGACGCTGTTAAGAGATATCTTCAATATCAATCGATATTATCTGCTAATAATTACTATTTCAAATGTGCAAGCAAGGTTTTTCACTATTTTGTATATCTTTTTTATATATGTATATTTAATGTTACAAATGTAGAATATTTAACTTTCAAATCTATTGCTCCATCATGCACCATGATATACCATTGAATCTCTTAAAATTAGCAAAAAAGCACCAGGCGAAGAATTCAAACTTTGTCACGACAATTTATATTCAAAATAAGTACAATGGTCGAACTTATTTTTTGTAGTATTTGTAGTGCTTGTTATATATTTGGTTGTAGCGGTAAATATATTTAGACGTTTTGTTTTGAAAATCATGCAAAGATTCTATTAAGAACTATAAAGATTGTAATGTTGAATCTTTAAATGCTTTTAATATAAGCTAGGACCTGCTTTGACAGCTTGAGTGCTCTTTAATATAGCAAATGTAGAATAAATCTTTACTGCAGAAAACAAAAATAAAAAACAAAACCAGTCAAGCCTTCGACAGTATTAACA
>JAUYWI010084408.1:0-12857 GCA_034780595.1 Parotoplana pacifica
AATTTACCATAAACTGCAATATTTGTTTTGCAATTATCACCTACACAAGAAATTATAGTACCACCAGCATTGGTAACAGTAATCTTCTCTATCAAAAGCTGAGCTAAAAGTGCGCATAAACAAATTTATCAGACAGCTAAATAGCATAGACGCCTAAAGTAAAATATTGGGACCCAAGTTTCGTTACCCGAGAGCGCAAGTTACTAGTCCTTCTACTTAGGGGTCTATGACTTATATACATGTTTTATGTCTAATGTAGCGACTAATGTGTCAGTTACTGTTCACATCAAATTTTTACATGACATATAGTTCTCAGTGGTGGACAATTGCAATACTTATATTTTTACGCCTGAAAATATTTGTTAAGCCCGAAATTTGGCATTTTGGCCTGTAGGAGCACTGAATCTGACTTTTGATTTTGGGGTCAATTCTTTGCACCAGAACAAAACTAGATGCAAAGATTCTTTTGCATAAAACGATAGAGGATACTTTAAATTAGGTTTGTTCCTTTTTCGAGGACCACGATTTGAAATTTAAGCTTCCTCATTATTTTACGTAAAGTTGGAGTTGTTATTTTAGTGATCCTTGCCTCTGTATAATTATTATTCTATACTATTAAATTTAAGAAACCATTTGATTTTCACAACAAATACAGGGTGTTCAATAAATAACTAGAAAAATCGATTACCTGCTGACTATATATAAGGTGAAAATTTAATAAAACATAAATCAAAAAAACTAATTTCGATGATTTTTTCTGCTATTAGATATCTACACCCCCCCCTTGAATTCGCTACTGTGTTGTATTTTCTGCCGCCAAACTGTAAATGATTTAAGAATTTTAAATAAACAAAAGAAATTTAAAGAGAAATCTGAATTTTAAAAAGATAATTGTATCATGACTTTTACCTATCATTACAATGTATCCACATATTATCCTATAATACTTTAATACCTTTTTTCAATACCTATATTATTTAACTTTAAGTGCCAATTTTGATCTGCCAATGCAGCCTCTGGCTACCCTTTAAATTTTTTTACAATAAATAATTTTTATTATTATCACCGCTCAATAGAAAAGCAAATGAGATAACTGTTTTGTTCTGTATGATTTCATTTGCATTTTAGAAACCCATTGTAGATGAAACAGCGACTTCCAATGCCACTACGACAGAATCCTTTAAGTCTTCGCTTTCACTATTTGAGAATTTCCTGCATTCTCTGTCCGAAGCGGATGGAGAATGCCGAATTTCCATCACTAGACCGGCCATAAACAACAAACTAATTGGCGGAGATCATGGTTTGATTAAAATCATGACGCTCAATCCAGGAAAGTACATGAAGGGTGGGTGGCTGAGTTTGACCATTTGTGTCTCCTAGGCACAATTGTTCGAATTTAACATTCTTCGATCATCAGACCAAAATATAATAATTCAAATTAGTCAATGAAAATAATAAGATATATATCTTCATTAGAGATGATTAAGGGAGGTGTTAAATCTTTAATTTAAAACAGTTACTTGTTTTTTTTTTTAAGAAATCAGTTGAAATGAAACCGAAACGAGAAAAATTAAAAACCTTGTTTTATAATGTTTTTTAAAACTTACCAGTCTGCTGTATACTGAATTACAAATGAATGGTCTGCAGAGTAAGGATTTTTTTGTTTTTTGAAAATGATAGTAAAGTTAGAGAGGTGACCCACTTTTATTTGATGCCAGATGTAATTGTTCAAGCGGTATGAATAAAAAACTAAGTCCTCTCTTCATTTAGTAACATTTTCACGCATAAGGTTTCTACTTTTTCTTGTTTCTTTTATCTTTGATTCTAGCTATGTAGTTAGTTTTTTTTAATAATTCAGACTATTTTCTAATTCCTGTTTCAACTTTTTTATTTAAAATTTTTATCTATGATTGACTAATTTATTGTAATGATTGTTAAGCTTATACCTAATTTTAATTATTTTGGCCTGATGATTAAAGAATATTAAATTCGACACATTATGCCTAGATTATTTGAATTCTTTTCATTTATAAAAATTCCCACAAGTTTGTCCATCTTTTTGTGAAAGAGATGTCTCATGTTTCCCAGATTTGGTATCTCAGTGTCGCAGTGTGATCCTGCTAGGTGGTACCATGCAGCCAGTCTCTGAATTCGAAGACCAGGTGTTTGGGGCGGCCCTGTGTCCTTCGTCTCGCCTCAGTCATTTCTCTTGTGACCATGTCATTGATGCCAAACAGCTGTTTACTCTCACCTTGGCTAGTGGACCCTCCGGTAGAGAATTCGATTTTACCTTTAAGGTGTGTGTGTGTTATCTATTGGATGAGTCAATATGTCCCTTTGATAGTAAGTACTACATTTTGTGTACTTTCGTTTTTATCCAGTCGCGATCTACTCCGGACATGCTGAATGAATGCGGACAATCTGTTTTGGACTTCTGTAGAGTTGTTCCTGGTAAGGTGATTAGGTATTTTGTTTTATGGTTCATACTGTCTCTTGAAATTAGAATGGAGCATAAAGGTTTGGGAAGCCTGGTAACTTTGTAAAAACTATGCTAATTGGTTTTTCTCTAAAATTATTTAAAAAATTCTTGATAAAATATTCACAGATAGCAAACACTTCAAAATATATTGGCATTCCCTATATAGGTATTGAATCTATAACTTTAAAAAAGAAGCTCTCACATTCTCAAGTCTGTTAATCCTGACATTTCTTTCTATTTTAAATATTTTAAAGTCTGCTCCTATTTTTCTCTTAAAGATAGAACTAAACTCGAATTGAAAAGTGGCGTTGTTTATAAATGTACTTGTCAGGGTGATCCTTATATTTCCTATATGGGAAAGACCAAACGCCATCTTGGAAAACGGATTCAGGAACATCTTAAAGTAACTTAAAGTAAATAACTCAATTCTCCAAATTTTTGGCCTATTATAAATTGTCAATTTTGTACAAAACCTAAATCCAATTTTAAAATAATAGATAATGCTAATAATGATTTTCTGCTTAAGATAAAAGAAGCCATTCACATAAAATCAACTAAACCAAAATTAAATTCCCAACTTTTTTAACTCTGGCTTTTATATTTCTCTTAAAATCTTCTAATCACTTAATTATTTATTGCATATTACTCTCTATACTTTTTAATGTACCAATTTATAATTATAATTTTGTAAACATTAAAATCTCAGTTTCACTATTCTTGACGAAGTTTATTTGACAATCAACGAAACGTTTGAATGAGACCTATTAATTTTGTGTTCATTTTTATTTCTATTTTTCACATTGATCCGGGCATATTTTGCAGACGGCGTTGTTGTTTTCTTTCCCTCCTACGAATACTTGGACTCGGCACTCAACAACTGGACAGCTGCTAAGTTTATGGACAAGTTGACCGGCCAGAAGCGGGTGTTTAGGGAGCCCCGACAGACGTCGCTGTTGGAAGGCGTATGGAAGGCCTATACTTCGTGCATCTCCTCTGGTGCGGGTGCCATTCTATTTAGCGTTGTTGGGGGCAAGATGAGCGAGGGTATCAACTTCAGCGACGCTCTGGGTCGTGGTGTTATTGTGGTGGGAATGCCCTACCCCAATCCCTACAGTGCAGAGACAAAGGAGAAGGTTGGTTGTATTTTAAAAAAATATAGCAATAACAAATTCTAAATCGTCACTAGGCGTGTAGAAAATAACAAATTTAATTTCGGTACGGTAAAATTGTGACTCATTTAACACATTCATTATCGGTTTGTTCTATTTTCTTGCTAAAAATTCGAAATAGTCAAACTAAATTCTTATACGTCATCTGTGAATTTAGACATCAACACTTATGAATTCATCGTATCCTGCTGCTTAACTCCCAAAGATGTTATATAGTTATATAGCCTCTGAAAGTAGTAGTAGTATAATTGAAATCTGTGTTAACTCCACATATCTTTCTAACCATTGCCTTTTCTGCTCTTCTTAGGATATGAAAAAATATTCAAAGCGCTATGAAAGTGGTTTAAATAACAATGTTTATGACAGTGGACGATTCTGAATTTAATTTGATGGTTTTTTATTTGTTATAAGGTATGAAAAGGTTACAAATTAATGTATTTAGATGACATTTGAGAATTTGTTATTTTGAAGACTTGTATGCTGAGATTTTGCTTAGCCGAATTGAATTTGTTATTATCTACTTTCCTTGATTTAGAGTTTGTTGTCAGAGTGACTGCTGAATCAAAATTTTGCCGTGTTTCATTCACTATTTACATGCTTGATTTTTATGCTCTACGAATTTCTTATAGTTTCTACAGAAATCTTTGCTAAATTACGTGACTACGCATCTCGATAATTTATTTTCTGTTTCTGTTTTTCTAAACTATACTAATACACCTATTACATACATATCTATCTGAAATTTTTCTAACTATACATTGAAAATGTTTAATATATAGCATAAAATCTTAACTGCAGCAAACATTCAAAATATGAAATAAAAATAATAAATAAAATCTGTCAAGTCTTCGACAGCACTAGTAATAGTGTGAGAAGGTCTGATAGCTTTTGAGATATTAAGCTTTTATAAAATCAATCTTGCTATACTCTAAAACACTAGCTATTCATTATTTTATATTTGTCCAAAGGCTTAATTATTTTTCTAAATAGATCTTTTACTGAAAACCTCAAATTTACGTTTTACGTCCCCGTAATTATTCATTATTTATTTATGTACATATATATATCGCCTTTTGTTAGTTATATACCAATCTATGGTATATGCATATATATTTCACAATATTTTGAGAATAAGTTTAAATAAATTCATTTTTCGTTTTAAACTATACTTATTACTCATTAATGCATTACTACTCTAACCGGGAATTTGACAAATAGTTCTGGAAACATCGGGAATTTCATCACATAAATTCTATGGACACCCTAATTGTACATCACCAAATCTTAAAAATTCAATACCTAATATGGCGAGGCCAGAAGTCAAATTGAGCCTAATACACGGAAGACAAAATTCGATCAGTGGATAAATTAATAGCTGCCCTATGCAAGACATATCGACAAACTGAAAAATATTAGCTAATCAATTTGAAAGAGTAAAATAAGAGACGAGTAAATGAGCTGGGATTTTTTAACGATAAATATTGGGCTCATGAATGACTATCCGAGATTTACAGCAACAGGTAAACAATTTATGGATGACCTTTAAACGTCCGCTAAATAAAATTGTGTAATTTTCTTTTTAGTTAAAGTTGTGTTGGTCAAATCGTCTCATATATTTATTGCTATATTTTAGCCAATCCTGCAGTACCTTCTGTGAGTCCTTCATTACCATGCAATTTGCTCTCACCACGTTCGCCTATTTCTATTGGACTTCTACACTCACCTACGAAATCATCTGGATTGCCTCTGTCCCTTCATCAGATATCTGATAGTCATCACATGTTCTCGTCCAGCGGTCACTGTTCTACTACTATCAATGAACACACACTCAATTTGGATAGTTTAGCTCAAGCAGGAGCCCTTTTTGACAACGTACTCCCTGCTCACGAATCTTATACATATTCAGGTGAGCTCTACAACAATTAGACAATGTGTTTTCTAAATTGTATCATACTACGAGGGTTTCTGGGTTCAAAATTGTTCAAGTTATAGATGACCCATAGCTAACCATTTTTCTAAAATTAATTAATTTTATTTCATACTTACTGCTGTGCCATCCTCAGATGAGGTTTGGCGACAGACAGTGTCCAGTTTCACAACAGCTTTCTCCATATTGCTCGATCTTGTGCCAGATTCTTGCACTTCCAGTACGACCGCCCACTCCATTCTTTGATGTTGTCAAACCATGATTTTATGGGTGCCCCTCTGTGCCTCACCCCATCAACTGCTCTTTCCATCACTGTAAGTGCAAGTTCACCCGCGCTGCCCCTTGCTACATGCCCAAAATACTGACGTTTTTATTTTGCAACTTTTGCAATCAATTCTCTTTCTGCATCTATCTCTTGCAGTATGGATTCATTTGTGCGATGTTCCCGCCACGACTTCGTGACTTCCAAATTTTATCCAATCTTGGCGTTTTTCTTTGGCCATTGCGATACGTTTCTTTATTTCTGGTGTGCAGCTTCCATCTGCACATCGATACTCTTTTCTTCTTTGCTTGTTACCATGATCTTTATCTTCTGATTGATACTCGTTTTGGAAACTTCGCTTTCTTTAACCCATTAAAGGGAAAAAGCAATTCACAAAATTCAGTATTTCTAAATATTTAAAAAAATCTAATTTATTTGAATATCCTACAGCTTCGAGAAAGACTGATTTTGCACATGGGTAACTAAGGCTAGTCTATGTTTTACGGGGATATATAATTTGGACATGAATGCTAAGAATATCAAGTAACACACATACTATACAAAACATGATCAATGAATCAATATTACATTGTAAAACATCGTAAAACAATCACCAGTCTAGTTTTATTGTTATTATTACATTAATAGCACAAAAATTATTAATCTCAGCAGTTCACTATAGTCGAAACATAGTTCATCAACTACGACGGTCATTTGAAAATTTCTCTGCTGTATTCTTTTTATAAAAATATTACAAATTACATACATGTTTAATTAAAGTTTAGAATGTCATCACTCAAAATAATAACCGCCACGCTCGACACACTTCTGCCAGCGCTTCACCAAGCCATCAATTCCATCACCTGCACTACTTCTGTCCAAGGCAACACACTGGTGACCTCTGCAATTGTGCTAAAACGTTGACCTCGAAGCTTGTTCTTAACTTGAGGGAACCAGAAAAAGTCCCATGGGGACAAATCTGGTGAATACGATGGATGATCGAGCAGTTCCCAGTCATATTCTTCCGTCAGAAGATGAACCATATTACGCTTCGTGTGCCCTGCCGCATTGCCATCCAAGATGATTGGCCCTTCTCGTAAAATATTCGGACGTTTCTTGCGGATGGCTGGACGCAAATGATTTGTGATGAAACTTTCATAATACTCACCATCAACAGTAACCCCTATTGGCACTGCATGGTCAACAAGGAGTCCATTGAACTTAAAAAATCAATGTGCATTGACTTGACTGGAGTGGGACCTCTGATTGCTTGGGTTGGCCGGAAGATACTTGACTAGTCCACTAGGCTGATTGTCGCTATAACTCAGGTGCATAACCTCTCGCCCATGTTTCATCAACAATTCGATGGAGAAAATCATTGTCTTCACGTCTAAATCGCCGAAGGTGGGATGCGTAAATCCAAACTCGATTTCCTCCTTGTTCATCAGTTAGAACATGTAGTGCCCACTTGGCTGTAAGCTTGCGCATGTGTGTAGTTTATTGGTGAGTTTATCATGCACAGTTGCTCGGCTTATGATATTCCTCAACAAATTGACGAACCAGTTCAACATGACCTCTATCACTGGTTGTGATAGGACGCCCATACCTCACAGAACCCTGAACATCCAGTAAATCTGAGGAGAACAGCTTATACAACTTGCGAACAGTTTCATATGATGGACAACTGTCTTTCAAGCCAACTAATCACTTAGATTTCTATTCTGCATTGTTATGTCACGGTGCACCTAATACTACCTGAATAAATCAATACAGAGAATTTTTCTAATGACCCTCGTAAATAAGATGTTTGAGTATACTTACGTAGTACTAACATAACGTTTAAACTATACTTTTTGTACATAGGCACTAATGGACACAAGGAAATGTATGGAAGTCACACCAATATGAAATCTAAACGACCAACTAACTCAATGCCTGTGGTGGGAGCAAATGATCAGTTGGATTATCAGGAGATAAGTGAAAATGTTTGTTCTTCAGACTTGGAGCAGGCTTTATTAGAACGTCGTGAATCAGAAAATAACACAATATACAATTACAGAGAACGTGTTGGTCATACTCCTCTAGCAGTTGTAGTTAATTTGGATTTCAACATTAAGGTACTATTTTAGTTTAATTTAATGCTTTGTCACCAAAAAGGGTTGGGGATAAATTAGCGAGGGTGATTGGCATGAATTTTTAGACAAGGGTGAATGTTTCTAAAATACATCTGTATTGAATTTCATATTGGCAGTCGTTTTGCCGTTGGCGACTAGTAGTTTTGTAGTTAAACTATTTTCAAAAGTCAGAGTGAACACGCCAGCTACAAAATGACAAAACTACTAGTTGCCGGTAAATTTTGTTTGATTTTTGAGAGTTGTCACTGGCTATTGAACCAATGGGATTGAGTCAATTGTCATGTGTCCACGTTGGTACCTACATTTTTAATTAGTAACATGATACAACTCTACTTTTTTTCTCGATTCTGTAATACCGAAATACCTATTAATTGACATTTTTAGTCAACATTTCTATCATAGTCCATAATATGTATTTTATTTTAGTAATTATTTAAAAATAAATAATCTGTCTTTTATTAAATAATTTACTTTTTTATCATAGGCAACACAGATAATAACATATTTTTAGTTTAATTTTATATTTTAATTTTGATAACCTACTCAAATAATTAGCTGCACAATATTACTGCCTGCATCTGGCTAGCTAATTTCTGAGTGATGATAGCATTGTACCCATATATAACTACGATATTTGACCCCATAGTATCAGTCGCGTTATATGTGGACACAAATTAACCGCTGGTGACAAAACCTCAAAGCGACAACTACAAAACTACTTGTCACGAGTGACTTTTGGTGTAAACCAGGTATTAATCCATCCGTGGGAAGTATGATGGGTTCCATAGAAACAACTGCATGCAAAAATGTGTTTTTATCCGAGTTGCAGGTTTTTTCTATAGTTATATATAATATGTTTTTCCTGATTGAATTTTAGTGTCTCGAGGCAACACAACATTTATATAAGTTTGATGTTATTATGGAATATCGTGGTTGGTTAACGCATTTTTATGACTACAATAACGAGTATGATTATCGAAAGCAGTAAGTATTCTTATTTTGAGTAGATTGATACCTGAAATGTAGGAAGTGGGGACAAATTTCCTTCCACTAGACAATGTATCCAAGAAACCCAAACTGGCATACTGGAATAATTATGCTTTGTCAAATCTTTTTTCGTGTAAAATTATTTTGGAACAAATTAGTCTTTGTTGTACATGCTAACTTGGCTTAAAAATCCAATGATGTTGTAGAGAAACCCAAAAAAAGGTTGACACAAAAAATTAATTAGCATCAAATTACACTGCATCTTTATAATTCATTTATTGTATTTACCTACTGTTAAATTCCTGAATCGATGTTCTAACATTAATATTTATGGTTTTTTTCTCAGCTCATGTCTAGTTTGAAAATTTTTCCATACCAACTGCATTTTCTGCGTTAGCATGTCTGAGAAATTTAATCAGTGGATAAATTTATTAACAAATTCAGAGGATAATATTTTCAAATCTGATTACTAATAGGTAAAAACGTCTTTCAAGTAAAAATTCAAGAAAGAGCATTAGTCAAGCATCTAAGGAACTCAGAACCATTACTATTGAAAGGAAAATGGAACACATAAAATTTAACCCTTTGTGGTCACATAGGAGGGGGGTGCAATACCCCCCCCCGACAAAATTATAAACTCCTCGAAAACGCTTTAAACCGATTGGAATGAAATTGGTATCGGTATACTGAATTCTCTTGCGGATATTTATATATAAAAATATTGACCTTGACACCCCCAAGGTCGCCCTAATGGCCCTATGAAAAATGGAAGTTGGGCCAAAATCTACTTTTTGCAAAAATATCGAGTCTGCAGTCAAATTTTGATGATATTGATTAATAAATACTTCATTGTACCATATACATACATATTCCCGGTTTTTGAAAATATTGGTTTTTGTCTAGGGTGCAACCTAAGCAAAAAATGAGAATTTTTATTTTTGCCATAGAAAAAATATGAATTGATTAAAAAAACTGGATAAATGTGCTAAACATCAGTAAATAAATATTTCCGTAAAAAGGCTAGGAAA
This sequence comes from Parotoplana pacifica, assembly GCA_034780595.1. NCBI lineage: Eukaryota > Metazoa > Platyhelminthes > Proseriata > Otoplanidae > Parotoplana > Parotoplana pacifica. The sequence continues at coordinate 9,988 of JAUYWI010084408.1, forward strand.
TTTGACCATTTTCTGAAAATCCTATATATTTAGATAGGGGAAATTGGAAATTGGATTTACTCACATATTAAGAATATTTTTAAATTTGACATAATACTGAAGTGTGCCAAGTGAAAATATCCTAACTTTACCCAAAGTCTGAAATTGAAGTACACTGAACACTCCATTAAAAATAGAATTTTTAAAATTTCTATTTTTTAGTGAACTGCTGGCCCTTATATCTCAGGAACTATAAGAATGAACCATCTTAAAATTTAATACATTGTTTTTGGATGATAAATAACAAGTTGCAGCAAAACAGGGTGTTTCATTTTGAATTTAAAGCCAATATTGTGATTTTAGCCTAAAATGTTTATTTTTTGGACTAAACAAATCGATAATCAATATATTTTTCTAAAATGTTTCTGGATTTGTATTACTTAAATCCTAGTAGACCCACATACAAAATTTAAAGTCATTTTTGGATCTGATGACGTCATCGGACCCCATTTATTTATTTTTAAATGTTGATAACTTTCCAAATTTCAGCCCAATCTATACACGGGAAGTATGAAATCTGAAGGGGGGAGGTGTAATACCTCTGCTTCAGTGACCACAAGATATATTTGTTAGATGTGACAATGTGGGGGGGGGGGGGGGGGTTAGTCAACAAAACTTGGAAAAGCGTCAATCTCTTAATGGACAGCCTATTTGATTATACAGTCATTCAATAGAAATCCTAAATGCACTAGAAATTTGTTTATAACTAAACGAAATTTTGAAAACTGAATTAATAGTTAACGATCTTTGTATGTATTGTATTGTTGCTGTTGCTTTTGAATTACCTACCTCTTTTTAAATTTTAGTTATAATCCGTATGTTCTATTTTATAACAAACTGGATCATTTGAGTCTTTGTGTTGACGCTCGTCACCAGGGAAATGATGCTCGATTCATTCGAAGATCCTGTTCACCAAATTGTCAAGTATGTCACGCTATTCCGATTAATTAATGTAAATAACTCGTATAATTTTGATTATTTTTAAAGAGATAAACAGAATGGGATAATCCAGAATGATTTGTAGTAGCTACTCTATAAAAAATATTCATAATCAGGCGATACCTTTCGCAGCAAAAAGTGTTTTCTCTTATTATTTAGGTTAGCGTAGGAGTATAATTACAATGATTGTTTGTCTCTTTATTTGTGTTGACTTTTTTGGATAAACGGTTTTTGATTAACTTATTGCATAAATTGAAAGATTCGTATGGGAGACCCGATATCCGGTATAAAGAATTAATTAAAAACCAGAAGATGAAGCAATACGATGAAATTTTAATGGCCAGTAAAATATTGTTCCATTTAGACCGGGTCTCCCATACGAATCTTTCAATTTATGCAATAAAGTAATCAAAAACCATTTATCCAAAAAAATCAACATAAATAAAAAGAGACAAAAATCATTGTAATTATATTCTACGTTGTAATATATGTTGTAAATTATTGTAAAGAAAATAACACATTTTTAATTTTAAAATGATCAAAATATAGTTTTCCCTATTTTTTATAAAATGTAAATATTGCAAAACGAATTCTTCGATGTAAAATCGGACAGCTTGTAATGAACATTTATAAAATAATTATGGAACACTAATTATTATAAAAGTAAATATGTTTTCTATTGATAATTTATTTTATGGTAATTAAATGCTTTTTATTTTAGAATAACAAATTAATACATAAAAAATATTAACTTTATACAAAGGAAAACTTACTTGCGTATTTGGGATTTAGATGATAAATTTTGATAAACTGATGCTGCTACCGACCCAATTTACACCGGGCTCCCCTACATATTTTATTCGTAAAAAGTTATTATTTATTATGTTTGCATATAAAAAATTCTTCCAAAAATATTTTTCGTATTTATTATATTCTGAGTTTGGAATGTTTTCTTTCCGTATACACTGAATGGCATAAATTTTGCAACAATATGAAAGTCAAACCAAATTAATATAAAAGCTGTACTACATTCAACATTTAAAATGAATTTGCAACCAATAGTTATCGACTTTTCAGAAAATCAATGGTACTACAACCTAGATAACTGTCTTAGGTGTCTTAGGCCATAGACATTGTACTGCTGGCTGGCTGCATAAAGCTAGAGTTAGATGCTAATAGAAGTTTGATTTTTGTGAAATTTACAAATAAAGTGATATAGTTTTGCCACAACATTTACGCCATTCGGTGTAATTCTCTTTGAACTTTTGTTTGAGATAATTAGATAATTTCCAGAAAAATAAATTTTCATGAATTTATAAGAATTTTTAGACTTTGCTATGAATTCATTTTATTGATTTTTGTAGGTTGTACACAGTTTTACCAATGGACAACTACATCTTCTAATTTTGGCAAATGACGAGATTCCTGCCGGACGTGAATTGACTCTGGGCTTTGATTTCGACTACACTAAATGTCGTTATCAGGTGACGTGTGCATGTTCACGTAACAAAACCTGTCAAGTGTTGAGATGGTATCGTCACCAGCATCAGGAACCTTCGTATTTCCAGCATTCAGCATTTAAAAGAAAGTATGTTTTCGTTTAATCAAAACAGTGATTCTTTTTTGTCAGACATCAGAATACGTCCGATCCAGTAGGTGCCTTTGAATGAATAAATTTACTGTTTGTCATTATTCTGGATCTTCTTGAAACACCACTAACGAAAATTTTTTAGACATATACACTAAAGTGCATAGGTTTTGTCCAGTTTGAATGATAAATTAAATTAAGAAACGAATGTTTAGTTTTAAAGTTAAGCTTAATAGCCTAGCCATAATCAGCTTCAGTAGTGATCAGTAATCACTTTTCAGTATTCATCTGTAAGTTGTTTGTG
>JAUYWI010084419.1:0-24001 GCA_034780595.1 Parotoplana pacifica
CCCCTAACGAAAACCTATCGATTGTTTAGTTTATTGACAGATTGATATGATATGATACAAAGATGTGTACCTAAGTTCATTACATAACACATATTTAGTTAGGATCACAGTTTTGCCTCGCGGCTAATGTAAAAGAATTGATTTATCAATTGTTCAGTTTACTGACAGATTGATACAATAGAAGGCAACATAATTTCATTATTTATTTCATTACATAATTTTCACTATGGCACGACGACGTCTAAGTGCTCAAGAAGTCCTCGATGGCATTATGGCTATCAACAGCGATGACAGTGATGACAAAAGCTCTAATGAAAGTGTTGCATCAAGAGGAGCCACGAACGTGAACCTCAACTGATCGAAAGTTCTCCTTGACATTTCATTATCTATCTACATGTATTTGCTATTTATTTTTTATATGATTACATGCATAAATATGTTTTATTCAATGTTTCAATAATTATCTGCTGGATTATATAACTATTTTTCCTTGAAATTTGTTTAGAAATAGGGTGATTTCGATTTTGTAATCAAATTTCTTAAATTTACGTCAATTGACGTAGCCGCGCTTCAAGTAGTTTTTACGATAACTTTTTTATAAACGCACCAATCTTTTTGCATTTTTAGAATTATTATTAGCTCATAAAATTAATAAAAGTCGAGAAAGATGGCTTCATTATTATTTAGCCTAAAAAAGTTATATACCATTGAACATTGAAATTTACGTCAATTGACGTATCCGCGCTTCTAGTGTTAACATTACAAATTGCTGTTGCATGAAAAAAGTGTCCGTTAGAAAGGGGTGGCCGTTGTAGAGAGGGGCCGTTACAGAGGGGGACTACTGTATTTCAATGTATCAACAAAAATGAAACATTTAGAAATACAGGGTTCTGCAAAATTTACCATACTATTGAATATATCAGAAAATTAAAAACTAAAAATTATCCAAAGGAGTATTTGCTGTGGAATAGTGCGATGGTGCACCATCTTGCATAAAATAAAAGTAATGTAACACATAATTTTAAATACTCAAATAGTTGTCCATCTGCATTGACACATCTTTGGCAACATTTCTTTATAGCTTTTTCAATTGTTCAAGCTAGCTGTTGTAAAAAATAACCCCCTCTTCAATTTTGCGTCCCAAGTCATGCAGTATCTGGCCTATCTTTATACACATAGTCTTTCAGGACACCCCAGAAGAAAAAAATCTAGTGGCGTGAAGTTAGGGGATCGTGTTGGCCACTCCACACAACCACTCCGACCAATCCATTTACCAGAAAATGATGCAAATAGATAATCCATAACTGCTGTGATATAATGCGGTGGTTCACCATCTTGCATGAAATAAAAGTTAACAAAGTCAGGGCAATTCTTGAGTGAAGGAATAACAGTGTCCTGCAGTATTCGGAGATACAGCTCACCATTGACAGTTGTATCGAAGGAGACTGGTCCAACTAAAACACTAAAGGAAATTCCACCCTTACAGTCAAGCCAGGTTGGTTTAGCTGTTGTTATAACGTGATATGTGGATTAACCGTATCATAGTACACACAGTTGTGTCTATTTATGTGGCCAGATAACTGGAAAGACGATTCATCACTCCAAATAATCATGTCCAAAATATCGGGTGTCTCATTTACCAACTGAGAAGAGCTCACAGAACTGTAGACGCCGATCCGTATCGTCTTCCAGTTACCCATGCATAATACGTCGTAAGCTACGCCTCTCGATATCCAGATTCAGTGAAGCTTGCCTTGCTGATGTTGAAGGTTTTTCGACATAATACTGAGATACAAGATCCTTGTTTGTTGCAGTCACAATAGTTGATGGTCGACTACTTCGCGTAGCAACTGCAACCTGATCCGGTGAAATCGAATTTGTCCCGTATTTGATCAATTGATTGCCGTTGAGGCGGAGGTGTTGGAAAATGGCCAGGCCAAGTGCGAATTACCTCCATAGCAATACCTGATTTCCAATACGCTTTCATAATATGCATTACTCCAACAAATAACTATACACCTGGAACGCTCTTCAATTCAAATTTTTAAAAAATGATTTCGAAATTCCAAATCTAAAAATAGATATTGGATAACCCAATGCTATATAAACCTTGCAGTAGTAAAATGACATACATATGTGTTACATTAGTTTTACAATTTTCTGATGTATTTAATAGTATGGTAACTTTTGCCGAACCTGTATAATATTAGATAAATTTGCAATATTTTTTTCTTATGCCTTGATCTATGAATAGATTTTTGGCAAATAGTAAAATCCTAGGTATAGCAATATGGCGGATGAAGGCGAGGGCTTGGTTTCCCTTTGAGCAAAATTTGTAAAACCGTTAATATGTATGTATACTGCTAAATATATTAAAAAATTAAGAAAAGTTTTGAAAAGGCTCATTAATAATAATTATGGATTTTCAAATTGTAAGAGTTTTTATTTTAAAATTGTAGGCATAGCTATTTTTTCCGTATCAGGTAAATTAAAATTTTAAAGTCTAACATTTGTATAAGAGAACATAGAAACAGCCTTTTTTTATCCATCTTTGAAAACAAATGTAATCGTACAACAATTCATTAATACCTTTTGAAACTTATCTTATTTATATTTCATCGGTGAGCAATGAATCAGCAAAACTTTGAAACACTTCAAAAATCGACGGCTATCAAAATAACCAAATCATAAGTTCTGCTTTAGATTTTGAAATAGAAACCATCATTCGTACTTTCAGATTATTAGAAACTTGTAGGTATCTTAACAAACATTTGAATGTACAGACTATTAAAACAGCCCCATTTCCACAGCATACAGAAACAAATGACGGATATCCTCCTTTTGAGCAAAAAATTGTAAAATCGTCAAGTGTTTATTGCAAAATATTTAAAAAAATTAGGAATATTTTTGAAAAGGTTTATTAATAATATTTTCAAATTGTAAAAGTTTTTATTTTAAAATTGTAAGCATAGCTATTTGTTCCGTATCAAGTAAATTAAAATATGAAAGTCTGGATCCGCGCATGTATAGTGTTGCATGTTGTTAAAGAGTGCAGAAATATACGATTTATGCTAAATTTAATTTTCAACCAAGATTGATCTTGAGGTAAACATTTGTATATGAAAAAATAAAAGCAAACTATTTTTATCCATCTTTGAAAACAACTTTAATCATACAAAAAATCATTGAAGTATTTTATACTAGTATCTTTTGAAACCTGTTATTTATTTTTCGTAGTTTACCATTTATCTGTGAGAAATAAATCAGCAAAAATTTGAAACACTTAAAACATCGACAGCTATTTAAAAAAATATAACATCCAAATCATAAGTCCTGCTTTAGATTTTGAAATAGAAAGCATCATTCGTACTTTCAGATTACTGGAAATTTGTAGTGGTATCTTAACAAACATTTGAATGTACAGACTATTAACACAACCCCATTTCTCACAGCATATTATAGTAACAAATGACGGATATCTAAAAGCCACAAAATGTGATTAAATAAATAAGAATTTATTTATTAATGGTGAATTAATATCAAAATTGTCATTATTCTGTACAATGGTTGATTTTACAATTGAAAGTAAAATTTTAGAAACATACAAATACATTCGTAGAAGATAATTACATTTTTAAACCTTGTGAAGAAACCACTTAGCAGTTGGTTTCCCAACTGGCTTAACTTTATCTGTAAAGTGACAGATTTTATTTAGTTATATACATTTAACAAAGGTAGAATAGTTATTTAGACATCTACATAGAAAAGCCCATGCACAACAGAAAATTAAATGCAAAACTGATATAAAGTACAATGTCTAACATGATACCTTGTTATTTTTACAAGTAGATAAAAATCGGATGGGGCAAACTTCCTGATCAGCCTATATAATGCAAAGATCAGGTATCAAAAGGCGATTTGAACATAAACTATAGCAAGTAAGGCAAAACAATTTGTGTACATAAATGAATCCAATGGTATACCTATTAACATATGACAATTGGTTAGGTGGCTTATAACCGATGAACTTAAAAAAGTTTCAGAATGGAATAAACTATGATTTATCAGTTACTTCAATGAAGTTTGTCAGTAATTAAATGATACGATATAGATATTTTCACGTTAAAAAACAAAATACCTAATGAATAATGCCAAATTTCAAGATTTTGATAAATCTAATTTTAATAGCAATTTCAAATCTTTTCTAAATTAATATATGGGATTTTTGTGGATGTTCTTACAATAAATCAGAAGTATGCATATTACATTATGTCAGAAATTTAAATCAAATTAAAACATACTTTCACAATTTAAGATACATACCTAAGTACATTATTTTTATGTTCAAAGAATAGAATATGTTCATTAAACGGAAGACATTTTAAATAGAAATAATATATTACATTGTACATATTAATTTTACACGAAGATTCAAAACATTGCTGCTGAATTCATTTCAACTAGATAGGGGTTACAAAATGTAGTTTACTATTAACCAGTCACATAGATAAATATAAAATCTTTAAAAAATATATATGATCAAGCAAATACATAAGAGTGCTATTAGTCGCGATCTGTACCTACCTACAGATTTATCACTATATTAATCAGATGAGTATTATGTTCCGATTTCTATATAATTCAGAAATACACGCACGTCTAGTCAGAGCTCAAGATTCAGTGAGTGATGCTAATGCATTAACAATATTGCTTCTTGTGTACTAAAACAATTTACACGAAGTCCGCTTTTCCGTATATCTAAATCATTGTGCAGAGTTGTGCACGCTTTGTTTTGAATCTAAGTGTGAAATAAGTAGTCACTTTGTACCTACGTATGCAAAACATAAAGAAGTGTTACTTAGCCGTAGAGGCTGTCCATTATCATTAATCAGCATATTCTGATCTCTGAAAAGAAACAGATGACCGTCACCTCCTTACCAAGGACAAATCAATAGTACCAACATCTAAATATGATAGGTACTCATTTAATTAACAAATATATAATAATAAAATAAATCAACAACAATTATTGTTAGCTATCAATTAATATTTTTATATGAAAGGAAGCACCAAGAAAAGGCATGCCGACATCCAGAGTAGAACAATGGGTCTCGTAACTCAAGGAAGTGTACTTTCCGTGATGTAATTGTACATAATTATATAGTACATTATTCACAAGGTCACCAATCAAAGGAGCTTCTAAAACTAGTAATTTTAGTCAATAAGTTTTATTTAACACAATTGCTTCAGCATAGTTATTTGCTTTTGTTTTTAGATCAACTTTATTACAATATTTTATAGTAAGTACACAATAAAAATAATAGACAATTTTGTTTTCTACAATACATGATAATATGTTTTTACATGGCGACATATTTTTTATGTGAGATCACACGGCTAAAGTGTTGACGGTCGTAAAAGAGGTATGTGCAACACCTGCAAAAGCAATTAATATTACAGTAATATATTTCGTTGAACTTGTGCCTAAACCGAGGCTAGATAAAATTCATATTGACAACATTAACATATTATTCAGTTTGACACGCGCTATAATAATATTGACAGATTAAACGTTTCCGTTCATATTGTGTCGTTTTACTCGGATCCAACAAAGAGGAGCGTTAACATACATTCAATTATCATGTCTCTATCTACCTACACACCATTTATTAATAACTACATATAAATTTAATACCGTTCTATATTGATACAAAAAGTTAACTTTAATTCATGCTAGTTGCATTCATTACATTTTCAATAATCATACATATTATATAGATGTTTAATGATACCAGCTGATCCTATTGATAAAATATGGTTTTTCTAACTAATGAATACACAAATAAAGAAATCAAACTAAGATCAAAGACATCTCTATTTCTACATACTTGAATAAAAGACAACACATTTGCGGAAATAATATCATAGTATTTGTATTGTATAGCCCATAGAGTGTCTTTCCTCATAGTGCATTGGCTTGTAAATATGTATTAATCCATAGAGGTAAGTATAGATTGTAATTATTTGACTTCCTTTGAATAATACTCTTTAATAACGTGGTTCACATGAATATGATTTATACATATACGACTGAACTAACTTGACAAAATGGCAGGGACTTTAAGCCAGCAGCCCTACTTTACATTGTGAGAAGTAGAAAATAAACACAACGGAGAAAATCGAAAGCGGAAACCGCGCAACTAACTTTGAATCCTTTAACAAATTAGTTTTATCGATTAGTTTTAGATTTAGCTAAAGAAAACCAAAGCAATAAATTATAGTGAATAAGCCAATGTATTGGTACCTATATCATCTTATACTTAGGAAGCGGAAATCAGCCTAGCCTAACTTCGATAAATTCCAATTTGGGAAATTTCATAGTAGGTCTTAACTAGAGCAGTTCTCTCAGGGTGTATCAATTTGATTATCATTTAGCCAAATATGGATTGAGTTATTATAATACAAATAAAAAATGTTTGCTTTTATAAGGGAAAACAATAAAATTCATAATGTAATGTAGTAGAAGCAATGTTTAAAAACTCGACTTTGAAACGCATTTAGTAGAATACAGCAGCCTAACACAATGCTAAGAATAAATTTGCCACTTGAAGTTCATTATAAGGAAACTACTACAGCGTGTATTGTATAGTAACATACAAAATATAATATGCATCTAATTTTTCACTTTGTTGTTGAGAGTCATTACATGATGTTTTATCGGTAAATAAAAAATGAGCCTAAGAAGCAAAGGCAAACAAAGACAAATAATATCAATCAATAAACATACAAAGCCAATTTAATCTGAATTATCTCACAATTTAATAGTGGCAAGCTTAACAAATAACTAAAAATTCTATAAGTAATTATTAAATATACAGAAATATCAAATGCCATATTCAATCAAATAAATTAGCTACATCCCCCAGGGAACCATCCAGAGGACCACACGATCAGAGCAATGTATAAATAATTGAAATCTAGGACTTAGTTATACTAAAAACTATTCACTAAAGATAGTTAGATTAGCATGTACTTATTATATTAATCATCATTTATATGACATATCTACAATCAATAAACTGTCGATTTATTTACTTATCTACTAATAATTGGTTTATTGAAAGATATATAACATTTCGAGATCCATTTGAAAATGTTAGAAAATTGAAATTGATTCTCAAGTCAACACAATGTTAGTTCTAAACTCGACTTGGTCTAAGGGGTATTTTTGTAATAATACACATTAACTTTATGAGACCGATTAATAAAAAAATTATAAATCTCACATGTGAATATAAATCTAACAGCCATTTAGTTATGCATATACAAGTGGAAGTATTTACATTTTTGATAACTGACCAAAATATTATTTACACTAAATATTATCACGGGCTAACACGCTTGTGATCACAAAAATCAACCAATAAAGTAAAACTTTGCTGACGTAATAAATTTAGAAAATAAATGTCAAAAAGACGTAGTATGCGTCTAGTTTTGACTTGTCAACAGGAAGTACATCATACATACATATATTTGTTGTATATTTAAGTTTTAAAAAAAAAGAAGAAATGTATCACGCACAGCTTTCTCGCTCTCCTGGAGGCAAGATCTGACTAAGAGCCAGCTGCAGAATGTCTCTCTTTTCTTTGGAAAAGCGTAGCTCACGACCGGAAAGACGGGACTCTTCCAGTTCATTCTCAGAGATCATTAGCTCCTTCTGTATAACACCGGGCTGAGTGTGTTCCCTCGTGATCCAATCCAGAGCCATCTATAAAGTAATCACACGAGTCAATTTATACAAAACATCACAGCGACAAAGAAAATAATTTGGCCCTCTAAATTAGGTATAAGTCCCTCTAATTCTGGGTAAAGGTCTCTAATGCTGAATATATGTCCTTCCAGTACTAAAAAGGCCAGAAAAGTAAAATCATAAATCATAAACTAAAACTATTGAAGATATTTTTTTAGAAATATTATTGTCTTTATAAAGAAAAACCTGTCTTTAGTTTAATCCATTCTATTGATTTTAGCATTTATAGTATTCTTACATTTCATTTTCATGTTTTAATATTGTATACGTAACTTTGTTGATGATTTTTCTAATGCTTGATTGATTGTGTTTCCTCCTTTGATTTCACTTTTACATGTATCCATGATTATGCTTCTTTGTTAGACAGCAAAAGCTCATTTTTTAAATAAATAGTTGTACAATTGTGATTTATTTTTGCCATTTGTCTTTAAAATAATATTCATCTACCACATGAAACATCTCCAGCAAAAATAGTGTTATTTTAGAGATAAACAAACTAATGAAGACATTCTTTAAAAGCATAATTATTTATTGTCAACATGTTTCGCCATCACTTGTAGCAATTTCAAGACAATTAACACTGCAAAGTCATTTTTGATTTATAAGCCAATAAATATAAACAATATTAAAGAAGAAGAAAAAAAACAATACTTAATTAAAAGGATTTTTTTATGTAAAAATCCAAAAAGATTTAAACTTTCAGGAAAAAATAAGCATCATTATTAGCTAACGAAGTATCAAATTGCCGGGATCACTGTTACAAAGATATTTTATAAAAATACCTAGCTTCTTTAATTGAGAATTCATAATCATCTTTAAATTGAGAAAATGGATCATGTTCTCATTGAATAAAAAAATAAAGAAAGCTTGTTTTGAAGTAAAACAAAGATTAAAACAATAATGATGCAACTATCGTCGTTTCGGATCATAAGAAAACCCCTTTTAAACATTTATTTGCAATGCAATTCCTGGGAGATGGAAAGCTTACTACTTTTAAAGCATAAAAGTTAACAACTGCTACATTTCCAGGATAGATACTCTAGAAGTATAATCCTAACTAACTTTACTCTATGCTAACTAATAACTAATAACAAAGATCAGTAAAAAAACCAGCAATACAAAAAAGGTATACGCATTAAAACTACATTTCCTTATTAATTTGGAGAATTACTTAATCGAGGTCTCTTAAAAGCATGTCGTATTAAAACGCAAAGTTTGAAATAATCAAGACAAGAATTTAAAAAGTTAAAACTATCTGCATTAACTAATTATGTATCCTACAGAGTAGAAGGAACTCAAATACAATTAAGGGGATTTCTAAAAAAAACATCAAATTTTATTGACAGAACTTTCAACAATACCAATTAAATAAAAAAGACAAAACAGGAAAGCAGAAAAGTTCCTAAAATTATATAGACAGCAGATTAGAAACTACCAGAGTATTAAAAATAACAGCTTCTAACACAAATTCAAATAAGAAATAGGTAAATCAAAGCACATTTCACTTCCACCAAATACTAAATGATAAACCAGACAAATTAAATTTTAGTCTCATTAATTTAAATGTTGCTCTACGTCGAGATAAAAGTTATCTGAAAAAGCTATACGTTTTTACATCTAGGAGAAGAGACTCCGGGAAAAGCAGGAATATGTCATTTAATAACAGAAATTTGATTCCCAAATTGAATCTTAAAACGAAGATAATTTCTGAATTGGTACCAGCGGTAATACTTTACAGCTTTATCAGAGTAGCTAGCATGCTTTGAATAATTATTTTGATCAAAAATGAGAAAAGTTTTTAATGTAATATTGGTATTTTAAACATAATTTTATAAAAAATTCAAGATATTTTGTTGTGATAAAACATTTTCGAAAGAAATCAATAAGGGGGGCTGAGTTAGAGGACGATGATTTTATTGGGACATAAAAGCAAAACAATTAATTGTTGTCATTTCTGGTAGCGGTATATGGGTTAATCAAAACAACTCCTAAATATTTTAGTGAAAATAGTTAACATACTATAATAAATTTTACCCATAGAAATTTGATTATGACTATACATTACAAAATGATGCTTAATAAAATAAAATCTTGCCCAATTTTATAAAGCATTATCATAAGACATATGAATGGGGAAAAAAGAATCAAAAGCAATCTTCTGAACTCAATCGACTATTTTCCAATAGGCACACCTGAACTCTATTATTGATAGGTACTATTTGAATGTATTATTCACATGCTTTGTTTTATATGTCGATACTTATTTAATGCTGCTTTCTCCTTCTGCAAATCATTGTCTTATGACTATGTAGTTGTACCACAATTTTTTTTAAAATAATTTTGCTTCTTACTCATTTTATTATAAGTGAAAATATATTGGAAAAGTCTTATTAAACTGTTGTCACAAACTAGAACAAAGACTGTATCTGGTCATGTTACCTGTGATCGCATGTCATCATCCAACGGTCGATGGCTATAATGCCTTAGCACCTCTTGTCTGGAGCAATTCCTTTCCCTCATCGCTTTCAAACTCCCGTTCCAATGCAACAACTGGAATACTGTCATTAGTTCCTGAAACTCCAACAGAGTTCGGCCTCGATTCTCAAAAAGCATGAAGCGAAAAGCTCCAAGCCCGGTACTGGGATTGTAAGCATCTTCAGGATTGCCCTGGAACATAGATGCATGGAAATCTTTTTAGTTCTATTGAGATTCATTGAAAAAGGAGCGCTGAATAGTGTCAAACTTTTATAGCATCGAATTGGTATAACGTAGAAAGCAATTGTCAAAAACTGGCATAGCTTCGAAATTGCATTAGTATCGAATTGGTAGAAAGTCGACAACATGTTAAAATTCACATAACTTCAAACAAATTGTCAACTTTCTACCAATTAATTCGATGCTATTCAGTTTCGACGTGTCAGTTCATGACACTTGCTTGTCGTTGTTATACCAGTTCGATGCTGTTCCAAATATGTAAATTCCTTCAAAATCGTTCTATGTATTTCATTTGTTCAATATCGACGCAAGGATGCAGAGAAGCAGAGATCACCCCCCCCTCACTCAAGCACAGCAATCTTTCCAGTAAACTAGAGTCCTTTAGACCAGTCAGCCTCACCTCTTGTAATGCCAAAACAATGGAAAGAATAGTAGGTAACATACTCTCCTATTTAGTAGAAGAAAACCAGTGGATTAATGAAAATCAAACAGGATTCAGAAAACTGAGATCAACAAAAGACCAGGTCCACAGGCTCACCCAATCAATCAGTGACGGCTTCCAAGAAAAATCGCACAATGATGGTACTTCTCAATTACAACAAAGCGTTCGATACGGTCTGGAAAGGAAAATTTATTCAGACAATCCTGGAAAAGGTGTACCCCTTAAATGGATAGCAGGATTTCTCAGAGACAGAGAATGGGTAAAGTTAGGCTTAGCGGCTACTTGAGCAAAAAAGCAATTAGATAAGTAGTACCACAAGAAGCATTTCTTTCATCTCTTCTCTTCATTCTTTAGCTAGACCCAATCAGGAACAACATTCCCAGAGGAAACACGGTCAGCATGTACGCCATAGGGGTAAGCCATCATCTTAAAGAAAGAGCAGCAAGGTCCATCCACGAAGCAGTCAACGGTAATAGCGAACTGGAGCCAGAAAAGTAAACTTACCATCAATGCCAGAAAATGTGAAGTCGCGTTCTTCAATACGAATACCCAAGAAGTAGAATGGAAACCAAAATCCAAAATCAACAACAAAATGTAGATGTCAAACCCAACCCAGTGTTGTTAAGGATCACCATGGAGAGAACTCTTAGTTTCAACAAACAAGTGGAAAAATTCACCAATACAGTCAACAAATGCAAAATCCTGGCAGCAGCTGCTAACAAAACATGGGGATGGAACAAGGAAAGGATCAAACAGCTCTTTTTCAATTGAACCCGAAGCATCTTGGACTACTGCAGTCCTGAATGACAACCTTGGTTATCTAACACTTCCATGCAAAAACTCGAAACAGCTCAAAATAAAGCACTAAGGTATGCCACAGGTCAACTTAAAACCACACCAGTAGAAGCCCTCAGGCTCGAGGTAGATATCCTAAAAAAACAATGAGTAGAAGAAAATCTGTCAGACTTCCACACTTCAACCCAAGAAGAAAACTTGCTGAAACAGAAGTCAAACATCGTAACAAAATCAGAAGCAGGTGGAGAGAACATGGCGAAGAACATTCTAGAGAGATAGAAGTGGGCAAACCACTGGGAAGACATTTAAACGGATGCAGCAAAAACATCAACTGGGCAGAACTTAAAGCTGACGCTAACAACACAATCAAGAGCCACAGAAATCACTCAGTGATTATTTACACGGAAGGATCAGCCACCAGAGGCTCCACCAATGGCGGTAGTGCCATGATAGTCACAGTCGGCACCCCAAAAAACAATCTGTCCCGATCCACCAGAAAAGTCAAAGAGATACACTGTTTACCTTGGAGACGGAGATGAAGCAATGGGTATGGCTGTAGAATGGACTAAGCAAAACCCGCAACAAGAAAAATAATCATTGGCTCAGATAGTAAAGCCACTCTCATGACTCTTAATAACAAACATAACAAGCAAGAGGGACTAAATATGGTCAATCTCAAACAAATGCACAACAATACCAAAACAAAACTATCAACAAATGTGTCCCGGGCCACTAGGCTGCATGAAAACGAGCTTGTTGATGCCAAAGCAAATAAGACCCACCAAACAAAACCATCACCTATGGCACCGCAATCTCTATTATCAAGCAAAAGATTAGAGACAAAAGTAAAATTAAAGGCCATCAAAACAGGGCAACCGAGGTGAAACTGGCTCAGCTAAGGATCGGCCACTCAATTCATTTAGCTGCCTACAAAAGTCTCATCGACGGCTCTGACCCTACCTTCCAAAAGTGTCACTCGGGCAATGAAGACCTTACCAACTGGCTTCAAGATTGCCCATAGAGCGCACACATTAGACAGAGGTGTTTCGGCGGTCTTTTCTGAGGCCCTACACCGCCGCTGTCAATCTTTTCTGAAAATATTGAGGCAGTGGAGACCTACCTCCAGCAATTCTACTAGCGACGTCGCCGGATTACAACAACAACAATAATTTATTTCTCTACATTAAAATCATTATTATGATAGTGTAAATAAATACTCCACTTTGTTTTTTCTATAAGAATAAACGTATGGTACTAATGATCAAATTTAGGTAGTTATGTGTAACAAAATGTTATTGTATTTACTGCAAAATAAATATCTATTAAATTATGCAATTATGTAATAATGCTGAGGTTTTCCTTGTCAGAGCCGCCAATTTCCGTTAATTCGCATCACCCAAAATGCAACTTCAATCATCATTGGTAAAAAATAGGTAAAATTATACCGAGATAATATGTCAAACGACCGTCAGAGGCATTCTTGACCTATCCAAAATGTGTCAGTTAAAGATTGAACACGACCTCCATACAATTAATGCATAATGGCCAATGATTCACAACACATAATATTATAATACCTATAAAAAACCTTCAATTTTTGACGTGTAAAGGTAAAATAATCTTGAAAGAGTTACTACACAAATTATGTTGCTAATGATAAGCACTAAAACTCAAATCATTCAATTACACTCAAAATTCTGTGAAATCATATTATCAGAATCACATTTGAATGATACCCATAATAATCTCAATGTTTTCTTAATAAATTTCCAATGACTGACTCTGCTTACTTACACCAAATGACCGAGCTGCCTGGACGATCGTACTCTCTACAAAAGAGTCGGTAATTTTTCTTTCCGGCTGCTCATTGAGCACAGAGTGCATTAGCGCGATTCTGGCGGCACTGCGCCGCGCCTCCGCCTTGGTCGGACAGGACGGGTCGTAACTGGCAAAGCAGGCGCCTCCTGGCAGGTAGACGAAAGCCGTGTAGGGCGTCGAGGCATGGGGATCACACTCGTAGCTGATCAGGGAGCCACTGGGCTCTTGAACGTCATCGTTAGCAACTTTGTGTTGCCAGAAGTCCTGCAGAGCTTCAACGACATTTACTGCAAAGAGGAGAAAACAAGCTGTATTGTTAAGTTCACTGAATAGAACAAAAAAGAAAATTGAGCAAGAAGTTGAAACTTGTAACACGGAATCGATACATGTATTAATGGCTGATGCACTATTTAAATAATTCTTGAGAATACTCTATATACAACTAACTTCCCTAGTTTCTAGTCTAGCTATTTAAATGGTAATTAATATTTAATCATATCAACTGATAATAAAGTTTAGAACCCATATATGTATACGCATAAATCGAGTTCCATGTGACTTGACTGTATTAACTCCCACCTCTAACGTTTTTGTTCATGACATCGCGATCTAAATACATAAAATTTAAACAGCAAATAAATTGATTTTCTAGAATAACAAAAAACCATTTACTGAAGGCAACAAACTCCTATTTAAAAATGTCTGGTGCCTATTTATTATAGAACTGTTTCGGTATCACTATCGGCTAGTCACTACTAAACTGTTGAAATATAACAAGCGCAGAGTGAAGAGGGCAATAATCTCTACACAACCATAAAGTTATCCCTTCTACTCTCTCTCTCCAGTGATATCGGAAATAATTCTGTGTTTAATACTCGGATAGACAAAACGGGATCGGTAGTTGAGAGAAGAAAGATAACATCATTTGCATAATCTCTACTTTAGCGCTCACTTATATTCCAGAGACCTACCTATATAATAACACCAAATCAATGCAAACAACAGCTGGATCATAAAAAAGAACAGATTTCTGCTTTTTATATTAACTGACATCGAACAGAGCAACACAACACAACATTGCACTCGTATAATTGAACAAAAAGTTGTCAGTACCTACCCTCACTGTACTGCTAGCTATTAGCAAGCTACCGATGTGTATGTAGATTAACAAAAAAGATAGCTTCGATTTCGTTTTAAAGTAGAAATTGGAAATATAATTGACAGCAGTACTCAAAAACGATTTCCAAAAGAATTCTACACCTAACAATGTATTTTCTTAAAAAAACAAGGAATATTTGTTGTATCTAACTAAATTTATAAACCAGTCAAGCTATAGGCACTACCCACTTTCAAAGTTAAATCAATAGTGTTAAAATAAAAATGCAAAATAGATTGGAAGATCAATGACAAGGTTTCCGGTAGTTTAATTCTGATATTCCATCAGGCAGCAGAACAAACTAGAGACGCCTGGTCAAACAAGGCATAGGACGTGAAACAAACTACATTATTTCAATGGTAATTTAGGGGTTGGAAGTTGGGAAAACACTGTAGGCTTAGAATGATAGGTAGGTACATTCTAGTCTATCTTTAAATAATAAGGTATACCAAAAAATATAATTAAATTTGTTTGTCAAAAGTAATGATGATTTCTGTTTATTTACTTTAAATAAAATGGCTGCTTCTCATGTTTTATTAAACTTCGACATTCATTTAACACATGTTGTGAGTGACTCTCAATTTACAAAAGCAAAACGGAACAATGTCGATATTTTATCAAATTGCTTTTAAAACTTCAGAACCCAGCTAGAAGAAACATGTAGCTATGTAGTGAAGTTAGCCTTTTTTGGTAAATAAATATTTATTGCATACCTATACATAATATTGAAAATAAGTGGCATAGATAATATAAGAGAGATATACATAGAAAAACAAGGTGAGCCATTATTCTGAATGAAGGCAATGCAGGAAGAGTGACTAGTTCTTAATGTCAACAAGGGAGCCAAATGTTATTATGCAGACAACATGTAGTATCACTATACTTGCAGAAAGAAAAGAGTCAGGATAATAATATGTATAATAGGTATGGTGGTGTGAATAATGGGAAAGGCGGCAATCTAAAATACATAAATCAAAACTTTTTTTTACTTTGAAAGACTGACTCATTGTATAAAACAGCCTGTGTAATATAGATTCCAACCAGAAACTACAGACTGGTAGACACTAATTTAAAATTCATGTCTAAATCAATAATTAAAAAATACAACGCGTTGGATTAACCTTTGTAAAAAGGCGCATGTATGAACTAAAATTCTGCAACAGAGATCATGAGTCTATCTATCCTGTTCTTTGCCTTGGAGCAGGTCCATGTTTATGGATTCCATTTTCTCCACCGTTCCTTATTACAAGACAATTCCTTAACATCTAAATATGACATTCTTATAATATCCGTTAACATATTCTTCCTAGAAGTCTGCCTTCAAAGGCTGTTTTCAGTAGGTTATCTCTTCTCAGTATGTGACCTATCCAGTTTTTCTTACGCTTGGTAATTGTACTTAGTTGGTTCCTTCTTTCATTAATATCCGTTAAACTTCTTCATTTGTCTTCTTGTCTTGCCATGAGTTTTGCATTCTTTTCTATATCCACATTTCAAATGTTTCGATTTTCTTCTTATCGCTTTCATTGTAGTGTCCACGTCTGAGAACCAGATAGAGGAATGTTCCAGATTAGTGTCTTCACTATTTTCTTGTTTGTTTCTAAGACTCTTAAATAGAAATTCATTTCTTTTTCTGAATGCTGCCTTTGCCATTGCTATTCTAGTTTGAATGTTTTAACTGGTTCTACTTGTTGCCATTCAAAATAATGTTGACTGGGTCGTTTCCCATTCTTGATATCTCATTACATTTGTCTTCTTTACGTTGATCCTAGTCATGATTTTTTTATCGTTGAGTTCATTTATGAGATGAGTTGTTGCAGTCCCTGTTCAATGTCTGCTATTGTCCCTTGATCATCCGGAAATCGTACTTCTTGTATTAACTCGCCACCTATCGCAATGCCCTCATTGACGTTGTTGAATGCTTCATTCATCATGTGTTCATAGATTGAAAAAAGTCGTGGTGATAACAGACATCACTTCCATACTCATTGACCTATCTCCGCTGGATCTGATACGTTATTTTCAATGTTTACGTTTGCCGTTTATTGTCTTTCCAGTCAATTCCTATTCGGTTAAGTGTTTCCCTGAGTATTTTCCAGTTCAATGTCTTTTCAAAGTCAATGAAGCATATATTTAGATCGTTGTTGTGTTCTATAGTTTTTTCTATGATTGTTCACATTAATCCTATGGTTTCCCTGGTTTCACATCCAAATCTAAATGCAAATTGTGTCTTTCCTATGTCATTGTTGGCTTTTGTCTCCACTTAGCATTATTTTCGACGCATGTGATATTAGGCTGATTGAAAAGAAACAATGTCATTTTCAACATTCGCTTGTGAGAAAAGTACAAAATCAACAAAGTAAAAACTTCCAAACAACCATCCAAAGACCTACGGAAGGCTGTGCAAGAAATTTAACTATTGTATACTCATTGCACAGCTCGGTCACTCAAAAACGCAGTCATCTTGGATTTTCACATTTCACAGTGCCATTTTGAACAGTCACCTGTGAACAATGTAGGCGACCTACAAAATTAAAACTTTCACACAACCTTTACATAAGTTATTGGATTAGTTATGTAAAGATTTCTACTTTGTTGGTCGTACAATCTTCTTAGCACAAGTGACGACCAAAAACAACACTACAAAATGTGAAAATCCAAGGGGAGGCTCGTTCCTTTTCTAACTGTCACTGTGAGAAAGATGTTCAACCAATGACATGTGTGAAAGTTTTAACAGTTTTGGTCAAATACCCCTCTCACATTTTGGAGTGTTGTTTTTGGACGTCACCTGTAAGAGGGGTGTACAACCAGCAAAGGTGACATTTTCACATAACTATCCAATGACCTATCAGTGAAGGTTGTGTGACCGTATTTCGATTTTTGGATGGACTAGATATAGTAGTTTCAATCACCAAGCTTGACTGAATATCTTATTATGCTTCAGCTTGGGTGTAGAACAAAATGCACTTTATTACATAGTTTTGAGTTGATATTGAAAGGCTGTTGTTTCTATGTTGAAGCGATATTTTTTACTCTGGGGTAGAATTTTTAATTCTATGATGTTAGTGCTATCGAAGGCTTGCCAGATTTTTTATTTGTTGTATGTTTGTCTGCAGTAAATATTTTATTCTACTTATTACTTGATGATCCCTAACAAGGATGAAACCGGTAGTGTTCTGGAATTGTGCTAGAGTCCTTTTGGGATGATCTGCAAACCAGCCATATGTCAGGGTTAATTGACTATTGCACTATTATTACTTTTCGTTGGACATGTACCCTTTCTCACTATTACTGTTAAAATGACATCATAGAACGTGATAATTCAAGGTGGTATAGTTTATTTTTGTCGGAGTGTAGTACCCCTTCCTGAATGTTCCCCTGCCCAGATTATTTAACAACTTCCTCTATCCAATAATCCTCTCCCTTCCCCGATCTGATATACATATATTATATTATTTATCTAAAACAAATCGGATTTTTGAGTAGATCACCGAGAAAATCCACTTTGCAATTGTCTGACAAAATATGCATAGCGGTCCCAGTCAAACAAATTTCTCAAACAATGAAGTTGACTGTCCTCTAATTAAAAATGGATAAGATCTCTATTCCACAGAAAGTGACACATTTAAACGCTAATTTAGCGGCTAGATATACACACATTAGGTGAACAATACACCTACAAATTTATTATGGTTTACTATCAAAAGAAATGGTCAATTTATACTATGGGTAGTACAAGACAATATACGTTAAATTTTCAGGTCGCTCTACTACAAATTGTAATGTCTAAAATTGTCGCTTGATTAGATTCGTGAGAAGCCATCTGACATCTTCTATGTATGCATATGATAAAGATTTTCACACTGAAACTTACTTTACTCATTTGTCTATATAAGCTATAAATAATGGAAAACGTTTCAACTGCTGTCCATCAAAATGTCACAAAACGCCATTTTATCGTCATCACCTTGCCATTGTACACCTTATGCCAAGTAATCAATATAATAAATATGAGTTGTTCATTTTGAATTCAAATCATAGTAGTTTCTCATGACTCTCGATAGTTCACTCAAGAATGTAGTGATAAAAAAAACCGGTGGTTATTAAACTTTATTGATAATATTAGTGAAGTAAAAGCAACACATATAGTTTTGTTGAAATATATTAAAGAAAACATGGGCAGTGTTAATTTTTCATTAAAAAAATATGACTAGTAGATTTTATATATAACTTCTTCTCAAGGACAAAATTTTACCGATCTCACAAGTCGACATAGATAATTGATCGATAGAATTTAACAACTATTTGTTGAATTTTAAAATTCGCAACAAATAGTTGAATTGAAAAAGAAACAAACATTTTTTATACAAAAATATCTTGTGTTTTCAACTGTAACGTTTACTAACCAGAAACAAGCAAAATAGATAAACTGCGTGGACGCAATTATAATAGCAGTACGTAGTAGGTAGGCACCCACCTAATGAT
This sequence comes from Parotoplana pacifica, assembly GCA_034780595.1. NCBI lineage: Eukaryota > Metazoa > Platyhelminthes > Proseriata > Otoplanidae > Parotoplana > Parotoplana pacifica. The sequence continues at coordinate 19,219 of JAUYWI010084419.1, forward strand.
AAACTAATGGAACAGAGTTGATGGGGTGCTTAAAATAATAAGATCAGCCACAATAGGTAACTACAAGTTCACTTCACTTGTGACAGATCAAGCTAAATAATAAGTCGGTATGCACCAACAAATGAAATCTCGGATTAAATTCTGACTAAATCTAGCTGGAGCCACCGACTAAAGCTGCTAACAAATTTAACACGCAGAACTAAATTTAGTCCATGGATGAAACTAAACAGCGAAACAAATTTGTTCAGAAGTTTAATCCTGCAGAGCAGTAGAATCAGCAATTATGTATGTGGAGATAAATATTGCGGAAATTGTGGCAGAAACTATAAAATTAATAAATCACGAGCGTTTTATTCGATATAGAGATAACTCTCTCTACACATATATGATGATTTTCTACATTTGAAATTGCTATCGTTTTGTGTTATTAATTAATCTAATAATCGTATTGTCATAGCTACAGTAACCCCGGAACTGTAAGAGAGATAATACAAAGTTTTTGAATAACGCAATATTTTAAAATTTATATTTCTTCTGGAGTAGGGTTAGGCGGGTTACAACTCTATTTTCGTAAATTTTGCATTATATTTCTCCTAATTAAAATAGTTTTCTTTCCCAGGTCTCCCTTAACCGGATTTTTACTGTTCTTTTGCCGTTTCAATTTAGACTACCTAGATTTCATCCCAATTTCGAGTTTTGCTTCTATAATAATATTAGCAAGCTAGCACGATAAAAGCATACATATTATAATTAACATTTTCTACATTTGTCTATATAAACAACTTTCTGTTAGTATACTTTTTCTTCGCCTCCTAGTTTTTTGGAGGGTACATTCCTTGGTGTGATGATTGCGACTTATTACTGAAATAATCCAGTTTCTTAAAATAATCATCATTATTTTTAATAAACAACAAAAAATTACCATTTATTAATTACGATTTTTAGTAAAATTTATTTTCAATTGTTAAACATAAAACATAATGATAATATCACAGATACCTAAATGGGTTTTATTTATTCCGTAAAATAATTATCAGAAGACCTACAAACTGAAACATAAACGTTATAAATGGTATTTGTTTTTGTAATCCAACGATACCACATTCTGTGATAACTATTTAGGTATTATTTTATAGAAAACAAAATCGAAGTCATGATAAAAAGCTTCTTTATCCACAAAGGTATGTAGGATTTAAGAAACTAGTTGATTGTTGATTCTACCTTTTGTAAAATCGCATTTCTTGAAACGAATAGGAGGTACCTTTGAACTTTATAAAAGAATCCGAATGTCGTTCTTAATTATTTGACAACAACTTTTACAAAACAGGGTGCTTGTTTTATGAATATATATGTAGCTTGGCTGGGGAAGACCAAGATAAAAACATTTTCTTTGCATTTCATGAATATATTTATTCTTTTTTATCAGACTGTAAAATAGACGGTAAAACAGGTCGTTTAATTTACTTGTGCTCATAAAATGCTACACTTGTGAAAGAGAACATTCAAAACCTCCATTACATATCTGATCCATTTTATAAGCCTGAAATGTTATCATAGTCATTCAAAACTAAACAAAATTAGACAGTGGATCAATGAATCAACTGTCTATGTCCACTGACATAAGAAACAGACAGAAGGCTTTCTATGAATGTCTGTGGATCAATGTAATAAAACCGTAAATGAAAATATGTATAGATATTAATGTCAACAGTCTGTCTTACCTCGGCCATAACCGGAATTATCTCCAAAGTGGCTGATAACAGACTCCACAATATTATGCAGAGTATTTCCATCTTGCTTGGGATTAGAATGGATGGAATTTTCCCCTGTTGAATTCTCTGCACTAGCTTCTGAATACATCCATGCAATTTGATAATTCTAAAAGCAAAAATTAACATCACATGAAGTATTAAGCTAGCATGATGTTTCAATTGGACTGCAGCATGGCCACAACCTTTAAGATAAAAACAAAGCTACATTGATAGTATTATATATTTCTGTTGCAAGTTAATAAAATAACTTAAAATAAATAAAATATTCTGTAATTAAAGATTCTTAATTAATTTGATTAAATGTTCATTACAGTAACAAAATGTGGCATGATGATGATGCTAATGGCATGCTCATTGCTGAGCTTCTGTCAACTCATTTGAAATGATTGGTCAAGCTTTGTAACTATTTGCAGTAAAGTTGACTAAATCCATACTCAATCCAGACCATTTTCTGATGTCAACAAGATACTGGATCTTTGGTCTACCTCTTCAACATCTGCATTGCAAAATTCCTCATCTACATTGATGTTCATAGAAAGATAGTTTCATTTTTAGAATGTCTTAACAGGAGGGGGGTGTTCTTAGCTCTTCAAAGATGCTAGCATTAGTTCTGTACTCTTTGCAATTGATTCTCAGAAGCCTTTTCCAAAACACTCTGCTGCATTGATAAGCCTTTCCATAGCTAGGTTTAAGATCTATCCTTCTGCACCATAGGAGATGATTGGCCAGATCAGAGCTCTCACCAACCTCACTTTTAACTGAGTTGGCAGTGCTTGGTCCTTCCAAATGCAGGTCATCTCACACCTTTTTTGTTTTCGCCATACCAAATCTCATTCTCATGTCCATCAGGCAGCTTCCATCATTCTTCTTGATTGATCCTAGGTATTTAAATTTATCCTCATCCACTTGTGTTCTTCCATTTGTTAATAGCTCTGTTCCAATTTGCATAAATTTGTTCTTTTTTGCAGTCAATTTTAGGAGGTGCCTCTTTACTGCATCTCTTTCAGATTTATTGCAATCAAAGCTGTATCAGTGGCATACCTAGCATTGTTGAGTTGCTTTCTATCAATCTTAAGGCCAAACTCCTCAATTTCTGCTTCTCTCATAAGCTGTTTAGTGTACATACTAAAAAGGTGAGGTGATAAGATACATTTCTGGCATACACCTTTGTCAAGAGGAAACACTTCAGCATGATCATTATTCCACCTAATCTTTATGGTTTGGTTATGATAGAGTGCCATCACCAAATTGATAATATGAGTTGGGAACCCAAGAATTGATAAGATTTCCAAGAGTTGATTGTGGCTAATGCTATCAAATGCTTTGCTATAGTCAGTGCAGGTGATGATGACTTGGTTTGACATGTCATTTATCTTTTCAATCACAGATTGCAGAATTGCCAGTATATTTGAGTTGCCTCTTCCTGCTTGGAAACCAGTTTGTTCATCTGGGATTGGCAATGTAGAACAAACAACTATTTGAAAACATTCATTTAAAATCATATTCATAACTCAAAACCAATTGTTTTTTTACATGCACTCTGCACACACAATGGCCACTGATTGTAAATTTAAAATAGATTATTGTGAGTTTATTACAGTATTCAGGGTCATGTTTTTACACTGTAGACTTACTCAAGGTTTTGAACTTTTAATCATATTTATACTGTTATATTAATTAGTTCTTTGAAGATATAATGGGTAAAATAAACTTAATTTATATAACTAAACTTTAAATTAGATGTTTGTTGACTAAAGAAATATCAATAATTTAACATAGATATAATTAACTAATACAAGTATACTGTATGAAAAAATATAAAAATTAAAAGTTAATCTATTTAATTAGAATAGAAAAAAATGTTTGTCAAAAAATAATATAATTTTCTTTGGCAAGAAAATTTAGATTAACATAGATTGTCAATTCTAAATTCTATTGCCAAAAATAATAATTAATTTATTGTTCCTTAAAAGAAATCATCAGAATTAATTCTTTCTCTTTTCTTTTGTAAAAAATAAATGAAAATTTTTAGTTCTTATACTTTTCTAGAACATTCATATGTACATTATATTTTCTAAGTTATCTATCTCTAGTGTTCTGCTGAATTAGTTACAGTTTACATAAATAAAAATAATATTAGACTAATTAAGGCCAGAGACTATATCTAAAACAGTAAATATACTGTTTCTCAAAATGAATGGAAATGTCACCATTAAATTTAGATAGCATTTATTCAAATCAATAAATTTATTCCACTAATAGACCTTAGCTCTGCTTCAGGCAGCATGCAAGCCACTGTGAACATAACAATATTTTGAACATCCAATCAGATATACAATTCAAATATAATGCAATACATAGCAAGTGCACAGCACTAATGAATAGACAGCTGATTAAGTCCAACTTAAGATTTAAAAATAGAATTCTTCATAATCATTCAGTTAGTAACCACTTTTCATAATTATTGTCAGAATAAATTGAAAGAAAGAAAAGTATTTTAAAAGAGGTTTGGCAATAGGTTTGTTGAGAAATAAATGATCAGTGATAGAAATTTCAGAGGATTTGAATGTCCTGAGAAACACAATATACAGGTGGTTAAGAGATCGAAATAGAGGAAAGTTCAATTTTGAAAAGATGACTGGAAGGCCAAAACGACAACAGTAATAGCCAATCGATTCCTCATAAGATTAGCAACAATTAATCATTTATCAAGTGCTTGACAACTAGTCCACTATTGGAGGCAAGAGTTTCAATTTATACAATTTATAGATGCCTCAAGGAAGCTGGCATAAGAAAATGTAGGTGAGCTGTCTGTCCTTTTCTCAGCAGAAACAATACTGTAGCAGGATTAAGGTGGTCAATAGCACATGGATACTGGAGAGACATCTGGAATAGGGTTATCTTCATGGATGAGTCCAGATTTAGAAAAACTGACATATTCTTGTATGGTGCAGGGTTGGTCATAGATTCAATGAGAGGAAAACAACATACTCTCTTCAAGCTGGAGGTGG
>JAUYWI010084420.1:0-12857 GCA_034780595.1 Parotoplana pacifica
TTTATAATTATTTATTGCGTAAATACTACTTAATATAATGTTTACTTGGAAGGCGGACATTTTTTTCGGTATGGACTCATTTGTTTTTCTTAACCGAAAATGGCTTTCATTACACAAGTAAAATAATCAAAACTAGAACTACCACTATAAAGAGGAAAAAAAGAATATTGACTGCTTCCTAAAATTGTAATTTTTTTAGAGAAAATATTTTCTGATTTAAATTGAGACCTTGTAGAAAACATTAACTCACTTCTGACACTAATAGTTGTTTCGGATGTAATAGATCCATTGTCGGCTGTTATGACGCATGTATAAATTCCTGAATCGTCTTCACGACAGTCACGGATGGTCAGGGAACACATGCCACTAGCGGAGCTCTCTCGGCGTACAATGCGCGCATCTTCGCCTTCCAGAGGCACTGGAATGATAAGTGGCTGACGCGATTTGAACCATTTGACAGTCTGCGGTGTCAGTGAGTCAGCTTCACACTGACAGGACAGACTAATAGTCTTCCCTTCTAGTAGAGTGGCTGGCTGTATTTCGGAAGAAAATCGTGGTGTTCGTTCACCGGGCATTAAATTGCGATCTGAATTTTAAACAGATCATGGAATGTAAAGTTCTGCAAAGGTAGGTACCTGCGCAAGTGTTTGTGGTTTGATTCTTATGTACTCGTACATTTTTTTAGAAAATATTCACCTTTATTGTAAAACTAAATCTGTGTAAAATCCCAACATAGAGAGATGTTAACTTACCAACCACGCTTACAGCACAGGCAGAAGTCTGAGAGCCGTGTTTGTTATGAACTCGAAGTTGATAACTACCAGCATCCAATGCAGTTATGTCAGTAACTTCAAGGAACACTTGACCCTCATCTTGATATATACGGATTTTGGCAGAGGGACGTAAAGTGGAGCCATTGTGAGTCCAATCCACTGATGGTGTTGGGATGCCAGAGACTAAATAAATAGACATTAGAATGTAAAAATAGCGTTTTTGTGAGTGATATTCTATTGATTTAGTTAAAATTAATCCGTTAATGTATGTACATATTAATATTACGATTGCCTATGCAAATTGTTTCATCCAATGCCCATAACCTACCTGTAGCTTTCAACTTGAGAGAACGTCCACGCATAATGGTAACATCCAATAGGCCAAGGACAATTTCTGCTCCAAGAGAAGGCAGATCGGATGGGCGACGATCAAGGCTGGATGACAAACTGCGAACACGTAGATTAGCCGAATCGGAGGTCGAACCAAATTGGTTCTCAATCGAAACCGAATAAGTTCCAGCATCAAAATGTTCCACTTGGCGGATTTCAAGACTGACCTCACCGGATTCAGAGCTGACAGACATCAAGTATTTGTCTGGTCGAGATTCAATAGCAAGCGGTTTCCCATTGAGAGACCAGGTAATGGTGTGTCGTTGTGGTTTGTCGACTTTACATGTGAATGTGGCTGTGGCCGAGTGGTAGCGGCTTTCAGTGACATTTTGGTTGGTCATAGAGGAGAGGATCACTGGAGGACAACCACGACGATCCAGTTTCACCTCCAACTGAGAAGAAGTCTATAAATAAGAATTGGAACAAAGAAATACATCGTTTCGTATCACTGATTATTGTAAATAGTTAATCAACAAACTAACAATTTGGTTTTCATTTATGTAATATGATTGGGAAAGTTGGTTATCTGCAAAAAATAAAAGTGTTTACGACACTTCTTTTTACCAGAGATTGACACTTAAAATAGGTTTGCAATGTCATTTCAATTTAAAATTCTGGTTAGCAATAGTTGGCATCACAACAGACGTGCCCCCAGACTGAAAGGTCTCTTTTAATATTGGGATCGTCTCGAGTTTTTCACACTCATAAAAATTGTTATTGACATGGGACTGTAGTATATACCTAGGTACAATACGAACATTTTGGTGTATTTTTAATCAAAAACATCGTTATCAATGGAGAATAATTTACAATGGCACCTATGTTAACATATTTAATTATTATCATCGATAAATAATTTACCTCTTCATAACGGCTCCATACACTAGCAGAAGACCAACGACGTTCAAACAACCGAGACAAATCTTGTCCAAAACTAGCATAGTTCTTCAGCCAGGCATCAAATTGTTCAACACGGCTACTCATTTTAGTTTCAGTTTCAGTGACCACTTGGTCATACTTGGTGGTGGTCTTTGTGACAGCCTCTTTGCGCCACAATGGTCCCATTTCGAAGTGCATGCTGGCCTCGAGTTGTGCAGCTGTAAACCATGGATGACGAAGTGCCTCAATGGCTGTCATTCGCAGTGACGGGTCAGGGTGCAACAGACGACCCAAAAAGTCACGTAGTTCCGCACTGATGCACAGTGAATCCAAGTTCATCTCGGACAACAATCCAGAACCGGCCTCACGGCTATTCTTGCCAGTCAATCTAAGAATATTTAGAAAAATGCCAAACATTATTTTTAATTTGTACTTTTCAAAGTTATGGTACCAAGTTGGGTAGTTTCATTAAAAAATTCACTTCTTTTAGATAGATACTGACTGAATAGAGGCTACATTTTATCTATGGGCCAATGGCATTCTACATTCATTTTTACGATGTTTTAAATTTTTGCTATTAATGATAACATCTATTCTAAACAAAAATACAAGTTTTGTTGTTCAGTTATAATTTTGGAATAGATACATATTACACATACATATTAAATTGTAAAAAATTACACATATTTTAGAACTACTAAAAAGTAGGATTATTAAAATTGAGGATGGTAGTTCATATTGTCTAAAATACGGCAAAATCATCTACCCAGTCTTTGTTATAATACAAATATGTTATACACTCGTATATAGAATACTAATAGGTTTCCTTACAGTCTGTAGATGGTGACACCAAGCAGCCACATATCAGCAGCAGTGCCCATTTTTTTGCTTCTCACAGCCTCTGGAGGAATGTGACTTTGTGATCTGAAAGACACGCGAACAGAACGCTCTTCTTCCAGGATATGCGATGAGGTCATATCAATAATTTTCACACGTTTATGTTTCGGTGAGGCAAAGTAGATGTTCTCAGGCTGAAATTATAGCGTATAATACAAATTTTAAAAATATATATCAAACTTAGCCATTGGCTGTATGTTAAATTATTCTGCTTAGGTGCATATAATAATGTTCACCTGAATTCCCATATGCACCATATTGTTTTGGTGTAGATGGCGGAGGAGATCCAACACTTGAGATGTGATGTTTCTGATGACCACTTCATCCATCTTGATACGTTTGAGAACTTGGTCCCAAAGGTTTTCACCAGTTAAGCTAATTAAAAATTAAAGCAGTAGTATATCAATTGAAACACAACACTATTTATATAAATAATAATAAATAATTTGTAAAAGTGTTTTTAATGAGCTAATTAAGGTACTTATATGTATATAAGAAGATAAAATAAAATATAGAGAAAGCAAATGATGTTACAAATAGTAAATTTTTACAGGCAGAGCAAACAAAACTACATCCCTTAGTGATGGTGGTAACTGATTACCAATTAATTGAATAGAAGAAAAGAAACCTCTGGCACCAATTTTTTCTGAGATGGTTTGTGGCTCGTGAAAGATTCGTTAATGTCAATGTGCATATTGCAATGAGCTAAATTTCTACTTACAATTGTGTAATAAGCACAGTGTCATCTCGTCTTTCAAACACTTCATAGACACTGAGTAGACTGCGATGACGGACTGCAGACATCTGTCTGATTTCTTCCTCAAGAATACGACGTCTGAAGTCGACATTAGCATGACGGATAAATTTGCCGACCCAAGTGATACCAGTGGAACGTTCGACCAGGCGGCAAACTTTGGTGTGCAAGTGACTAAAATAAATGTGTAAATAATAATAGATACTTAAAAAACGTTTCACAGTGCATATATATAATTGTAATCAAAATATCCATCTAAAATATAATTTTCATTCATCCTAATAATTATGTAGATTATTTAAAATTCTAAATATTAAGATGAACATTATATTATTTCCGTTTATCCTACTTTATGATGTATCGTAGTAATTACATATAAATAATTATTCTTCATATTAAGAAATTTTTATTTGAACCCTAGACATTGACATATGTTTTTCCCTCTTCCTGTCATTTTGAAAACTTTGAATAATAGTGAAAACACTTACTGGTCTAATTCTTCGCAAATGATGTAGCGATCTTCGAGAAGACCACGTCCTTGTGGAATGTCTTTTAAAAAGTAATATTCGGGTACTAAAATAGTAATAAATAAAACTCAATTAAAACTAACATTTATGCACTTTGATTCTAAATTATTTATGTTTTTTATGAATTAATAAACCCACCAATAATTCGTACGTAGGCTTTCTATAAGAACAATTACACAAATAATACAGCTAACATAAAGTCTGATATCACCAGTTTCCTGAATATGCATATCGACAAAATATCATGACATCACACATATATAATGATATAATATCATGAAATCACACACATACATTGACATAATATCATGATATCACTCATATGTGATAATATGACAATATGATGACATCATACATACAGTAACATAATATCATGACATCACATACATTGACATAACATCATGACACCACATACATTGACATAACATCATGACATCACATACATTGACATAACATCATGACATCATGACACCACATACATTGACATAACATCATGACATCACATACATTGACATAACATCATGACATCACATACATTGATATATCATGTCATCATACGTAAAATAGAACACCTTTAGAATATCAATATATCTACCCTGTTTGGTATAATCCGGATCAAAAGTTCTTGGTTGTCCTGTTTTGACAAATAATGATTCATCACTGGGTTCTCCAGGACCATATCTGTTTTCCGGGATTACACGGAATGAATAGCTAAAGCCCTCAGCAAGCCCTTTAACCAGGAAGTAGCGGTTTATAGTGGTTCCAACTTTTTGCCAGTTGATCTGACCTTCCTGTTTGCATTCGATGGTGTACGAAGAGATGGAGGATTCAGGAGAGAAGGGCAGGTGGGGCTCGATATTAGAAGGCAGAGTCCATTCTAATAAGAGTGAGTGATAGTCGTGGTTGTATACAGATGGCCGATGTGGGCGCACATGAGGACTGTCTGAAAAGACATTTGTTTAATTTATTAAAGATAACAATAATAATAATAATACTCGTATGCTTACTTTTATAAAGTACCTCAAATACACAAATACAAATAAAAAATTTCATATAAATTAAAAATGTTCATACTATACGAGTGCATAATAAATTATTATACATAGTTGCTTCTTCTCGATTAGAATGGTAGTATAAGGTATGTAGGATCTCTGTTTGGTCTCTAGCAGTTGGTTGCCTAAAGATATCTGAATGTTATGAAGTGAATGTGTTTCACAATTATAAACTCTTGATACAAACTTTTGAATTATTTTTGGAGTCTTTCTTTAAATGGTATAAATAATTTTGTGGATAAATTAACTGTGTAATAAAGATAGAGACGTCCTGTCCTGGATAAAGCCATTAACGAGCATGTACATATATCGTTTACTTTCATGTTGTCTGATTTTGTTTGTACAAATTTCATATTGATGCATTTATTTGGAAATGCTTAATTTGAAATATCCAGTGGATCTCAGATTAACCATAATATGCATAAAATTTCAAAACAAATATAGAAATAATAGATAATATTGAAATAGCTAAGCGAAATTGTATTATTATGAAATGAGGCGAACCGTTATTTAGTAGTCAGAAGTTTAAATATAGAAATTAATTTTTTTTAAATTGATCATTTATAAAATTAATTTTTATATTTATATTGCATAAATTATTATAAAGTTTTCGATTGTGTTAGTGACGAGCAGTTGTGGAATATCATATCGGATATGGGATTTTCTGAGCATCTAATAAACTTGATCGACAAACTTTATCAAGAGCAAGAATTTGCTGTAGAACAAACTAGGTATAAGCTTACAGAATGGTTCAAGATCTGCAGATAAGTAAGACAAGGATGCATTATGTCACCGACTTTATACAACACCGATGCTGAATACATTATGTGGGAGGCATGGAATGACTGTGATGGCGGTATAAAAGTTGGAGGGAAGTGGAGAAATAATCTACCTACGGTTTGATGATGCTACAAACAAAGATGACCTTATATACATGCTTGCTAAAGCCAAATATGCAAGTGAACCATGAAGGCTCTTTCTAAAAAAACAAGAATCCAAGTCATGGTAATTTATAAACAAAGAAGAGACCACACAGACTTTCTTTTGGAAGGTGAAAAGATCGAAGAGATTACAAATTCGTATATTTGAGCTCACTTATTAACAAAAGTGGAAGCTGTACTTCTGACATCAGTACGCATAGTCATAATGAAGCTGAAAAGATGCTGTTTTTATGTTGAAGCCATATCATTTATCATGATGTTAGTGCTGTCGAAGGCTTGACAGACACTATTTATTATTTTTTAAATTTTGTATGTTTGCTGCAGTAAAGATTTCATTCTATACATTGGACATGTAAATGAGTTAGATTCGATGAGTTGAAGATTCGATTGCTCCGTGCCACAACTTTTACAGTGGCCATGTATGGATGCGAGTCCTGGGTGATGAAATAAGAGTAGATGCCTTTGGAATGTGGGCTTACCAAAGGGTTTTGAAGGTGTCTTGGACGGAAAGGAGAACCAACCACTGTGTCCTTCAGACCATTGGACTGAAATAACTCTTCGTATGCTCTTAGGAAACTGCGTTACTTTGGGCATGTGATGAAACAAGGTGGTTTTGATAAAGAGATTATTCAGAGATTAGTAGAAGGAAAAAGACGAAGAGAAACATCAGCAATAGCATGGAAGAAAGACATTAAAGAATGGACAGGCAAAGACTTGCAGAAGCATCTCAATCAGACCTGGACCGAGAGAAATGGCGCGCAACCATAGAGACCACAGTAGTGCTTTATCGTGTAACCTGACTGAGAGGTACTTCCAATATTGAAAATTATTTAGGAAAAAAACAATTACCTGCTACGGTCACGATCAAGTCAACAAAGTCTCTACCAAACTCATTGGCTACTCCAATACGATAACGACCTTGATTTTTGTGGGTCACATCGTTCAACTTGAGTAAGATTTCTTTTTCGGTCAGTTTGAGCTTGGAAGCTGGCACTGACACGCCATTGAACTCCAAAGAGATGCGGGGAGCGGGGCGTGACACAATAGGCACACAAATCTGTTGAGACTGGCCGCGACTTAGGGAATATTCCGTGGTAAATGGAGGTGATCGTGGAATTTGAGCAGCAACTAGAGTTTAATAAAAATTACGACACATGTACAAACCAACCCACATATTTTTAGCTACAGGATGGCCCAGCTATTAGTCTTTTTATCTATTCCTAGTATGATTTGCACTTTATGGTATTACATATTTAGCAACAGTTACTGAAGAAAAATGCCAAATTTGTATTTATCCAGCAAGGGATCAGGTAAATTCCTAATGATACAAAATATCCAAATATATTGACTAAGACTCAATCATTACAAAAAAGGGTAAATGGGCTGCACTATACAATAATGTTTCAGTTCATAGTTAAATGTAACTTATTCTTTTAAGAATATAGAAGAAACACACTATCCACAATGATATTGGAAGTACAGGACTCCGACCCGACACGACTGGAGATCCTGCATTCAACACATCCTGCATCAGCGTCAGAGACGTCAGTGATCAAGAATTTGCATAGATTGCCTTCGCGAATTACACGATATTTACGATCAGATGCTCTAACTTCGGTATAGTTGTGGTACCTGTAACAGAAAACATGTTTAATTTTATTAGACATCAATATAAGATAATAGCAAATTTAAATTTAAATAATGTAGCAACTTTGCTTACCAAGCAACATCGGGAGTTGGCTCGCCGTGAACTTCAGTAACCAGGGTAACAGTATTACCCTGGAGACATCTGGTAACTGCAGTTGATCTCAAGGAAAACCATGGTGTCATTTGAACTAAAATTAAATAAACCATTCAGATGAATTCTTTTCACAATAATTTCTTACTATACAGGAAAATATGCAAGCAATATCACTAAAAACAGATTTTCATTTTATTTTTTGTTGCCTACTGAAAATTTATTACTTATCTATGTACCTAGGTACATAGATTAGTAATAAATATAAATATGAAATGTGTACTAGAAGAAAAGAGAAAAGAAGAGAAGAGAACTCACTTGACATTGGTTCCAATTTCACTGGTTCTACAGCGATAGATGGTGCACTGAGACCGCCATCATTTTCGGCAATCACTCGGAACATGTACTCGGTATTTGAGGTCAGTCCCGAAATAATTGCATGCGGAACAAAGCGAGGTGTGCTGAAGGCACTGATCCAATCAAGTTCGTCTCCAGTGGATTTCAGAACGGCGTCACGATTGGCGTCCTTGACAACGCGGTATTCCACGTGATATTTTGTGCGTCCTAGGGAAGTTCTGCTAGACCACAAATCATCCACACCATATTCCCAGGATAAGGCGACAGTGCTGTGATCCACACTTCTTACATTAAGCTGAAAATGAATTTAAAATAGTCTTCATAAGTAAATGGTGTACGTATAATAGGACAATGAAATCAATTTATTTGCGAGATGCTACATATTATGGGAAAAAATAATATTAGTACTTTTTTTATTTTTCATCATATCTCGCAAATATTTTATAAGGAAATTGAGTTTATTGTTTTATACAACATTCACCTATGAAAACAATTTTACTTAAGAAGTTAACATGTAATTTTATAGACAATAATAACATTATTCGAATTTAAAAACCTGTGTCATTCTAAATATAACCACAGAGATAGATTGATTGTGAGAGAAATGTGTGTATACAATGAACAATCATTTTTAACACGCTCACTTGTTTCGGTGCAGATGGTGGTGAAATGCTTTGTAGACTAACGCCAGTTTGTTTGAGAGTAGCAGAATCCAAGCATACAGCCTCCACATAGTCACTTTCACCGTGTTTGTTCGCGGACCGAATACGGAAGGAGTATCGATCGGTAGAAAGAGGTAACATATCAATACTGGCATCGAACATGAACTGGTTGCCTGGAAGACGGGCCAATGGACGCCAGTAAGACTCATCGGTGTCATAGACTTCTAATAGGAAATGAGTATGACGAGCAGCCTAAAACAAACACCAAGAATTTAATAAACAAGAGTACAAAACTAAATTCTAGACTGAGGTACACATACCACAGGTGAGGGATTATTTTAACAGTCTTTTTATACTGATCGCTCCTTATTTTCATATTTCACAACTACAGGGTGTTCAGAAAAAGAAAAGGAAATGCTAGAAACAATGAAGGACTAATCGACATATTTAATGATCACAACATGCATTGAACTAGGTGACTGGCCATTATTCCGTACTTCAACGGATGGTCAACTGTTTCATCCTCAACAATAACGTGGACGATAACTGATGACAAAATGCTCAAAAGTTTTGACAGAAGACCTCGGAATCGATACGTTTGAGGCGATGCGCTCAAGTACGTGGTTTTATTTTGAACTTTACTGATATTTTAAATCAAATGCAGTTTTTGAATTTCCTGTTGTTTTATTGATGTTGTATGTAAAGAAAGCAAATTCCCTTCTACAGAAAAAGAAGTGATATTGTACTAATGAGCATGTTTTACTATGAAGGAGTGTTGATGTACCTGTGAGGCAACTGGGGCTCGTCCCTTAGTGGTGACTCTCTTAGTCAATGCAGGTGGCTCCCATCTGAGCAGGGCGCCACGTGGGCCGGAGTGCACGACCCAGAACTGTCCTTGAGTTGGTGGAGCGGTGGCAGGGCCAGTGGAAGTGCTGCTCGGGTGGATCAGTTGGTTCAACTCAAGTGCATCACTCATGCCCCATTCGTTGCGGGCACGAATACGGACCTGTAGAGTAAGAGTTGAAACATTATTGATATATGTCAAGTTATTTTAACTTCAATATGAAATATAAACAAACTCTACGCAGAAACATTAACAGAGAAAAATCTATTTAAAAACACCGACTTCTAGATTGATAGTAGAATTTATGAGATAAGATTGTGACATTTTGTGTACATTACCTGGAAAGGTGGTTCATCATCGGTTGGAAGTTTCATACAATAACTCAGTGTGTTGGTCTCGGCTACCTCTTGCCAGACGCGTCTGTTAGGATAACGCTTCTCAATCACATAGACGATCGAGTGTTCGCTATGTGGATCACGGCAAGGCTGCCAGTAAAATTGAAGAAGTTCGCCATCCTCGGAGTATTCTGTGTCCGAACCCCTTGTTGCCAGAAGTGGACCTTCGGGTGCGGATGGAGGGATGTGGCTTGGAGGTGGACGATAGGCAGTCAGAACTTCGGTTGGTTTTCCGGTCAAATGATCCTGAATTTAGTAAATATTTTGAATAATCAAAGCTCAATAAAGGTGTCAGCACAAATAATATCCTAATAATATATGTATATTTTAGAAGGAAATGGACAAACGGACAAAATAGAACATATCATTTCATCATCATCATCATCATCATTTGAATTTTGAATTTCGTTTCAATTCAATTTGTTAATGAAGTTGAAAATTGTCCTTGTAAATAAACTGGAAACGATAGATCTGTAATAAGAAGCTATGTTTATCAACACTGGAAATCTAAAACTCAATAGAAAAGAAGATGCACTGATTAGATTAAATTAATTTACAACTTTTGTGTTCGTAGTTTTGGTGAGTATGAACATGACATTTTACAGAAAATATATACATACATACAATATTTTCATATTTTATAAATAAACAGCTTTTGTCTATAAATGACATTCTCTGTTTTTTAACAAATAAATATTGCTAATAAAGATAACTGGTTTTATTTTGTGAAACCTACTTTGAGGGGTACAACACGGAATCGATAGGAGCTGTCCGAATCGAGGCCTCTCACAATAGCATGGTCTGAGGTTGGTGGACGTACACAGATTTGAGTCCATTCTCGGGAACCGTGACCAAGGTCGATCATTTCCACTGAATAACCAGTCACGTGACCAGCAGCCAGTGGTGTCCAGTGAAGGCGAATGGCATTCTCTTTATCCAATGGTGTAATCTTAACTCCAGGTGACGGCAGTGTAGGAGGTGGCACTGAACGAATAAATATAATATATGTAACATTATACTCGCACATGTAATTAACAGCAGCTCTATTTTGTGATGTTTTTAAAATCTCATTAGACTTGTAATCAATATTTTATAATTTATGTATATGTATAATTTCATGTTATGTATTTTCTTTCGGTTATGCATAAGTGTATGACACATACCTGCACTAACCCTTTTGTATTTTATTACAAATAAATAAATAAATGTTCAATATCAAATCAAACTATGTAATCTAGTTGAAGCATGATGTGATGTGATAGTCAGTCAAGCTTGGTGATTGAAAGCACTATCTAGTTCATTTGAAAACCAAAAACCATAAAATTTTCCAGTCAGAAATAAAACATATAAAATTATTTTAAAGCAAACAATAACAAGAAATATGATGGGACTTAGGACCCTCAGTGGTGAGTTTAAACCAGTTTTATGTGTATACAACTCTCACTTTTCAGTTAATCAAATTATTCTTTATAAATGTAAAGCCTTATACAGATTAAATATCACCATTCCTTCTATATAGTGGTGTATCTACAATTTTGAAACAGATTCTAATTACTCTAAATATCAACTTTATACAGTAAGTATTTCTCTATTTTGAAAATTAGACATTTAAAAAATTTGTAATATTGTATATTTTTGAAGAAGGAAATGAGGTTTGAAAATTATTGAAATTATCATATAAGAGATGAATATAACAAATGGTTATATTTTGATTGAAAAAACATAACTCTAACACTTTAATATGTAGAAACACTCATATGATGAAGTAAAAGTTATAATACATGTAATTAACATTTTAATTTCTTTATTTAATTTAAATATGGCATTATTATTAGCTTTGTATATTTGTAAACAAATCTAATATTGCAAACAGCTGTCAGAGCACATGAGCTTACACTTATTTGTTGAAAAATAATTTTTTATAGCATTATCATTTAATGATTAGGTACAAGTACAACCCCTGTACAATAAAAAATTATTTTTCTTAAGCTCAGTGATTGAAAGTACCATCTAGTACAGGTATATCCACAAAATCAAAATCCATAAAACAATCTGGTCAGAAATGAAAAATGTAAAATAGTTAAAATGCATAATGATATAACAAGAAATATGATGCATGATTCAGCAGTGAATTTTAACCAGTTTTCAGTTTTATGTGTACACAACCATCTCTTCCCATAATCTAGTTATAGTTCAAAATGAAAAAGGCTAAATAAGCACTAGTTGAATTAAATGGCAGATCAAAAACAATTTAGTGATGATGGAATCATTACACTTATACCACCAATGCACATTCCTTATGTAAGAAATGCAATGGCCATGGTTGATTGAAGAACCAATATGACAAATAATACCAAAAATACACTAATTGTACTTATTACAAGACATCTAATTAGGAAAAATTACATTGCTGCAGTTTTTAGTAAGTCTACCAGAACTAGTATTATAGTAAACCCTCATTTATCCACCCCTCAATTATCTGCCACCCTCGATTATCCACCATATTTGACGGGAACCAATTTCCCACCATAGTGAAACTCTTTCTACTGCCATTTGCCAGTTCAAATTAGATACAAATTATACCTACACAATATAAAATACCCTCGATTATCCACCAAACTCAGTATGTATACATATATGCCAAAGTG
>JAUYWI010084431.1:0-12853 GCA_034780595.1 Parotoplana pacifica
GGGGGTTGGGGGGGGGGGGGGGCGGAGCCCTAAGCAGCAACATTATACAACTTTGATTGGATGCAAGGGACATTAGAAAACAAGAATCATAAAACTTGGTGTAGGATAACAGCTTCTATGAGCCGCATTACAGTAAAAAAACAAAGTCACAAAATTCCATTCATTAAACTATTTTTCAATTTATGTAGAAATCTACTGCACATTTGACGGGAACATACTATTTGGCCAAATGTGCTACGAACATCAAGCAACAAACAAAAGAGAAATTGGTGCTGCAAAATACCCTCTATGAATTAAAAAGTCGAAAAACGGAACCACAAAATTCATTAAAAAAAACTTCTCAATTGATATCGAAGTTTTTGGACAACTTACAATTTCAAAAATAACTAATGTTGGAACATGGGTAATTAAGGCGCGAGCCTACACTATTTCGTGGACGTGAGGCTTAACTAGCAGTTTTAAATTTGCTTTCCAGTGCCGCAATCAGTTTATATTGAATTACTTTACATAACCCAGAACTTCTGAAAAATCGGAATTTGAACATGGATGACTAAAGCCATCGTAGATTCTTAAAGAGGGTGGGACCATAACTGACATAGGTATTGGGGATTTCAAGAAGCACATGTTTGCAACTTTAATGTCAAATAAATAAGTTTTACATTGTAAAACAACCACTCGTCGTTTGTTTAAAATAAATTGTTATTATATTGCATCCGTTAATTTGCCACCATTTATGAAATACATAAATTTGATTTTCATAGGGATTCGTTTATTTTTTTTGGGGGGGACACCCTGTAATACAAATTATTGTTAATATTTCGAGAAACCTGTATGTCGAAATCAATTCTCTCTATGTTCGCAAATGTTTATGAAGACTTACTTTTCTAGCAACGGTGACTAGCGTCGCTTTGAGACTTCTCATTTTCGTCAAGGTGAGTTGTATTGCTGGGAAACGCTCGCTAAATTGTTCGTTCAGATCACGCTTGAGATCGGAAGGTCGCACATATTCAATTACAGTTGTCTAAAAAAAGATATAAATATTTCCTTTGAAACACATACAAAAAAACAAATTTCTATATATCATTACTGCCAAAGGCTAAGTAAACTTATATTGAAAATTTCATTGCATCTTGTAAGAATAAACTCAATTAAATTCCGGGGAAATTTGCTAACCAATCAAACATGAACTTTAATATATCCACATTACACTAAAGTTGGGTTAATTGAAGCACGAACCATAACTACAAACTTTGATGACTAAAATTAATCATACTTTTTATCAGCAGAAATTTAATTTTGCCTATAATACTCGTACATATTATAGCCAGTCTATACGGGTATGTATCGTTAGTGCGACTCATCACAAGTGCGAAAATAGACAATAGGGGAATTAAAACATCAGAATTTTCGAATTCATCATAAGCACGGCTCATCATTACCGTTTATATTCTAATATATATGGGACTTCTAAATTTTATAAGTCATCTTACAAGTTTCGATTTATTAATGGTGCTGCTAATAGTACTACAACTAATTTAGCTCAAGTTGTTTGTCTTGCTCTTCAATGTATAAAATCTCATTTTAAATCATACTGCTTTGCAATTGCAATAAATATACTGATATTAGTCCTTATTTGTGTGTAGACAATTCTTTAGTTTTTATTAATAAAATTAATCATATTAAAGCCCATTCTGTTCTAACAATTGATTTCAGCACATTATATACTAATTTGTCTCTTAATGAAATCAATACTCAGTTAAGTATGCTTATTAGTAAAATGTTTTTAAATTCTAATTTTAACTACATTGCTGTCAATCTTTTTACATCTAAAGCTTTTTATTCATCTACTAGTCCATCTATGTAAGAATTATTCTTACTTTACCTGTACTGATCTGTATGCTGCACTTGATTTTATTGTTAAATTTGAGACTCTTGCTAGTCCTCATATTGCTGATCTGTACCATCCTGGAAAGAATTTCTCTATATTTCTAATTTATCTATGTAAATTGAATCCCTCTTTGGCACTGAAACTTTCTAATAATTCCAGATACATTGATGATATTTCCACTCCTAATTGTTAATTTTCTAGATATATCTAAAGATATCTATCCTAAAGTTTTAATTCTTAAAAGTAATGGATTAAGAATGCATTTCTTGTTGTTGATGTTGAAATTGTTAATGATCAATTTCATACTAAAATATATCATAAAGTTGATAACGTTGATGATTTTTCTTTTGAAGTTGTTAACATGTTATTTTTGACAGTAATATTCATTCTATTATTGGATGTACATAATTGCCTCTAGTCAACTTATTAGATATGCTTATAGTTGTGTCTCTCATGTAAATTTTGCTTTTCACTCCAAGTAACTTTACAAGAAAATTAAGCACCAGAGGTTATAATACTAAACTTCTATTAAGAAAATTAAGGATGTTTTGTAACACATATACTATAAAGATATTATTGCTAAAGATATTATTAATAATTCTGATTTATATGAATTTAGTGCCAATTTTAATTTAGATAATTACACTTTAAAACCTATCCCTAATTCTATTCCTAGTCCTTTAGATTCTTCCACTTTTGATATTGGTGTTAAGTCTGAATTTATTCATTCATGATGCTATATCTAATATTCCAGATTCTAAGACTAATAGTAATGCTGAATTTATCAAATCTTTTCATTATACTATTCCTTATAATTCTGGTGCTAGCAATTCTGTTAATGCTATTAATTCTGCCACAATAAATGATTCCTTTTGTCGCAATCCTCCAAAGGCTTACATAATTTAGTTAATACTTGTTATTTAAATAATTTAATCCAAATATTCAACTTTCTTAATATCAATATGTATTTAAATTCCAATAATGAATTTATTTCTCTTCTTATAAAAATATTAATAAAATAGTTCAGATACTTCTATCAGGTATGTTATTAATTTATTAAAATCTTATGATGATTTCTTTGATACAACAAGATCAATAAGATGTTCATGAAGCTTTCCTTAAAATCTTTAGTAATAACAAAATTGATTTTATTAACCTTAATTGTCTTTCTGAAACTACATACATTTGCTCCAATTGTTATTCCTTTTTGGCTAGTGATGAACACTTTAATTACATCATCAAAATAAATTCATGATATTGACAGTAATCCATCATATTCACCAAACTAATAAAGATAGATTTTGTAGTAATTGTTAAATTGTTGCACAACATTCTATCACTTATAATACCATCAATTTTCTCAGAATATTAACTATTTTAATCAACAATTTAGTAATACTAATTCTGGTAGACTTACAAAAAACTGCAGTAATGTAGTTGTTTCTAATATTATTTTTTATAATAACCACAATTATGATATTTTTGGTATTGTTTGTCATATTGGTTCTTCAATCAACCGTGGCCATTACATTTCTTATATAAGGAATATGCATTGCTGGTAGAAATGTAATGATTCCATCATCTCAAAAGTTGATTTGATCTGCCTTTTAGTGCTTATTTAGCCTTTTATATTTTGAATAATGACTAGATTATGAGAAGAGTGACGGTGTGTACACATAAAACTGGTTAAAACTCACCGCTGAGGGTCCTAAGTCCCGCACCATATTTCTTATTGTTTTGCATTTTAAGAACTCCATTTTTCATTTCTGACCGGATTGTTTCATGTATTTTGAGTTTTGGATTTCGGATAAACTAGATAGTACTTTCACTATCAAAGCTTGACTGACCATCTTATCATACTTCAGCTAGGGTGTAGAACAAGATGCATATGGTTACATATTTTTGATTTGATCTTGAAAAGATGTTGTTTTTATGTTGAAGCCATGCAATTTTCACATATTTTAGTTGGATTATTTTCATTTCTGTGATGTTAGTATTGTCCAAGGCTTGACAGATTTTAATTTATTATTTTTTAATTTTTTATGTTTGCTGCAGTATAGATTTCATTCTCCATATACATAAGTTTGACCACAAAGCCCTAAAGATGGTTAGTTGTCCCTAAAATATTCTAAAAATTCTTGAAATTAATGAAATTAAATGTGGTTAACTATGGTATTTAGGTTGATATGGCTCTAAGTAGTTATTATTAATTAACTAGGTATTTCAGTACATAATTATTTTTTTTAAATATTCTAGGCCTAACAAAGTTGAAAATAAACATAAAAGTAGTTTAAGAAAACCAGATTGCTAGGTCAATGTTAATATGCTTGGATACTATGCAGGATAATATTGAACGACAAATAATAATTCATTAAAAAAATTTATTTATGTACTGAAATACCTAATTACTTAATAATATCTTCTTGGAGCCACGCCAACCTAAGATAACCAGAGATAACTACATTTAATTTCGTTTATTTCAAGAATATTTAGAATTTGTTTTGGTGAGAGCTAGCCATCTTTTGGACAAATTTTATTAAATTTATATTTGTGATATTTCTATATTTTAACTAAATTGATAAATTTTAGTACATACATATTCTATTTTTAGATCATTTTAAAGCTATTCGTATTTTCTCTAAAAAAAATATCTTACACCATAAATTAACAATAGCTACAAATTTATTTAGTCTATTTTAAATTTTTAAAATGGAGTATCCTTCGAACCATGAATCGCATTAAAGTATTTTTTGTTGTAATCAGCATTTAATTTTATTATGTTCTTTTAGTACAAATTTCAATTAAACCAGTGAAGTTTCGTTTTTTACTACTAAAACACATTACTCGTTTCTAGGCGGTTGCTAGGGTATATCAACAAAACGAAAACTGATTTTTGTAGTCCCTTTTACCAAGTTTCATTGAAATCAGTTTACGGTGAAGAAGAAAGAAAAAACAATTTTAGAAAAATGCTATCTCTTGAAGGGATGTAGTTTTTATGTTGAAGCCATATTTATATTTTGCACATCTTTTGGTTGGATTACATTCATTACTATGATACTAGTGCTGGCGAAGGCTTGACAGATATTATTTTTATTTCATATTTTGAATGTTTGCTGCAGTAAAGATTATATTCTACATATTTTAAAAACCACAGAACCGATTTCTATTAAATTTGTACACACTTTAACATGGCAAATCTCAATTTATAGTTCGATTCTGGTCATTCTAGTATTGCGGTTGTTTTCTGAAGTCTTATTACTCTCCACAATATGACTTCTCACCATCGAGTACGATCAGGCGTCACCACATTGAGTTGTTGGCAGTTCATTTCTGTCATTTGGTTGACACCATCAATCCAAAGTATTTTTGGTCGACCTCTGCTACCGCGACTATCCATTTTCACATCCATCACAGTCTTCTCGAGACTGTCCGATCCTCTTCACGTTATGTGGCCAAAATAACCTCAGCTTTCGGGTATTAATTTTAGACACCAAGCTCTCAGGGTTCTTTACTTTCATCCTTATATCGACATTAGTGACCCGATCTCGCTAGTTGCAACGTACGACGCCAACACCATAGTTCGAAAGCATCGATACGGGAGGTTTCGTCTTGAGTCAGAGTTCAATCGCAAAAAGAATGTTTTAGTCTCTGGTAAAATTTTCTATCAATTTCCAGCTAATTCATTCCATTATGAATTATTTTCATACAAAAATGACTAGGAGAAAGTGTTGTTCATCTAGCACACTTACTTTAAACTCAGTAAGACCATTTTTCATTATTTGTTAACTCCGCCAAAGCAATATTATTATATTTAGTTTTGTACAGAAAGTTTGTAGGAAAAGTACTACTTATCAGTAAGTAATTAAAACAAAAAATATAAATATGTACAATGAATTAAAATATTTGCTTGTGCGGATGTGCGGATGTGCGGGGATAATTATAATTTGATGCTTCACATTATGTTTCCGTAGAACTTCTTCAGATCGGTTTATACATAGATATGATTGAATACAAGTATATTTTATATAAGTAGATAATTTCCCCCATTTATATGAACGAGGCTTGTACAAATAATAATTATCTTAATCGGAATTTAGAAATTAGCTTGATTAAATATACAAGAAAATCATCATCACATGATAATTTGTTCAGATTTGTATTTAGGTACTTATTTTATATACACAGTTGTCACATTAAATGACAAATTATTATCGAACTTTTGTGTTTAGGTATTGACAACAATATTTAAGGAGATTAAACAATTCAGAACAAAAAATGGCTGAAAATTTTAGACATACCATCTGGATTTTAGTCATAGTTCTTGAAATTTGTGGTAAATCTGTACAAGGTAAGTTTACATATGTATTTACCTATCTATCTAGGAAAATAAATTAAAACTATTTTATCTAGCTTTCGATGGCGGCGTTATCCATACACTTCTTTTAAATTTGAAAATATCAGTATCCTACCTTACAATTCTTTTGTGTATAAAAATCCATATGGGATTAACGAAAAAGGTAATTTGTGAATTTCATATTTTGTGGGTTATTGGACAATGAGGCATAATTCTTAAAAAGGAGCTTCAAAACATCATGTTTGGTTTTATGAAATGTTTTATTTTCATTGTTAATTCTGAGCAAAACACTTTGTTTTCATTTTATGATTTATTTATATACATTTTACGAAATTTTAAGAAATACACATACGTTCAACACTAGAAAATAGCTGCCTACCATTGTACAAAAAAGTATTTTTTCTGAGAAACATCAAACTACAGGTTGGTCAAAAGTTAGTACAGAAATATAGATATTTATCAATACCACTTGATTTCCCTTTTGACCCACGTGCAAATGTCCAGAATTAGGGAGGTTAGGAAAAAATAGTAGTAAAAGACCTACCGTCTTAAATAGGTATCTTTGGTTGAAATGTGTTAGATTTGGACAAATCTATTCAATGTGACTAAACATTTCATTCTGACCACTCGGTTTTGTTTTACTAAATGTTTTCAGTTTTTTTCCCAAGAAAAGAACCTGTTCCTAAATAATGAAAAATTGATGGTATTGTTAGCTAAAAACTATGTATCTATTATCTGCTAATCTTCTTTTATCTAATTTTAGAAGAGACGTTTACCTATTCTGCAGGTAAGAAATTAGATATGCAAAATAAAATTCGGTAATTCAAATTTAATGACGCTGAACACAAAAAGTAAAAGCTGATATTACTATCTTTTTAGCTCATTGATGATCATAACAAACAATGGAAACTAAATGTGCATATTTTATACACATACTAAAAAGATTTTATTATTTAAAAGAAAAACATAAACTATTGATTGATTAATAGAATTAAGTTAACATTTCAAAGATATTACAAAGAATATTAAAAATGAATATTGAATTTTGTAAAACCATATGAACAAAAAAATAATAGTCTCATTCAAACGTTTTCGTTTATTGTCAAATTATAAATTGGTATATTAAAAGAATATAGAGTAAGATACAATAATTATTAAACTTTTAAAATTTGCAACAAGTGGCAGTTATACTTTAAATAACAAACATTTCTCCCAAAGAGATGGTGTCACTGTGGATTCCACCATTAGGTCCTTTTTTGACAAACATTTTTAGCACATTTAGAAAAAAAATCTGCCAACCACATTCATTTCCCCCTAAATTTTATAAAAATATATTGATGATATATTTGCATTTTTGATGGTAACCAGGATTATAAAACTTTCTTAGATTATTTGAATAATCAACATAAAAACTTAAGATATACTACTGAACTTGCAAACAAATCACTGGCCTTTCTTAGATACTAAAATTAAAATTAATTTTGATATTGAAGTATAAAGAAAACTAACTTACACTAATCTTCTTTTGGATTTCAACTCTTGCTGACCAATTCAATGGAAAACTGGTTTACTTTTAGGTTTTTTACATAGAGCTTTTAAAGATGTTCTTCTTTGAAACTTTTTGATAAAGAAGTTATTAATATATCCAATATCTTAACAAAAAATAACTATCCCAATTAATTTTTATCTAAAATTATTAAAATAATGTCTTGATAAAATATTCAAAGATAGCAAACACTTAAATGATTCCAAAATTTTCAAAATATATTTCAAAATGTATTGAATCTATTAACTTTAAAAAAAGATACTTATCATTGACATTTATTTGTGAAAAATGACAACAATAGTTACATTGTCAATCAAAACCAAATAAGTTTTAATGATTTTGCAACGTTTGCTACACCGTGTAGATTGTTTAGTTTTCAATGATGGATAAATAGTGTTGTAAGTATTTTGGATAGGAAGTTAGTTAAAGATCACCTTATAAAAAGTTTTAAATAAGGAAATAAGTCAGTTTACTTTTTTCTTTTTAGAACTGCTTAGTCTTAATGGTACGCGACTTGAACCCAGTCCAAGAGATGGACCAATTTCCATTTTAGACAATGCTACTTCTACCTGGATCATGAAGGAAGACGAGTGGTTCAAACTACGAGGCTACAACAGAGGAGCTTGGCCACGTATCATACATGGAATGGATGGGGACGTATTCAGTGCTCCATTTCTACTTCCTAATGAACTCGGTGGCTTCATAATTGCATTCAAAATTTCGGCTTCGGGAGCGAAGAATTTTTTAAAATTAGAAAGTGGCATTTATTCGCTAGTGGAGCACAATATTAAACGCAAGACAATTCTTCCGGTTAGTTTTCATTTGCAATTAGAATTTGAAACGGAAGAAAATCCAGATAGTTTTTTCTTTGCTGGTCAGGGTTTGATTAACCTCACTGACATATACTCATTAAGGCAACTATCACATCATATTATAATATGTGATATGTGTAGTAAGATATTTATTCCAAAAATACGATTTACATTTATAAAGAATGCAATATAGCTCAACTCTATAGCTAAACCTATACGCATCATGTACCTACAGACACAATTGTAACGATCCAGTTTTATCAATTTATTGAATTTTCATTGAAAATAATATTAATAAAAAATCAACATAATTAGTTCAAAAGGTGTTCCGCAATTTCAAATCTTCATTATCTGTCTCATTGTCTACAATATGGGTATTTTTTTCTGTGGGGTACACAAATTGCAATAAAATATCCAGACAAAACCTTTTTTCGTTATCTACCGGTCAGTCTTTGTCGAAGTACATATTATAGTATTACTAAAAAATACAATTAATAACAATATTAATAAGTTTATTTTAGGATTAAAATAATTCCAAAGACGCCAAAGGCAGTCTGGCTGATCTGGTTGTTCTAGATATGTATTTTACGTATCCATTAGTTGCTGAAAATTTCAGATGTGTTGCTGACAACTGAAGAACTAAATTAATAACAGTAATAATAATAATTTATTTGTTTATCTTTACTAAAGAATACAAAAGAGCAAGCTGGCACATAAGCTATGAGTACAAAAAAGAGAGAATTTAAAAAATTACGAAAACAGAATAAAGTGCCTTAGATTAAATATAATATTTGATTTCTAAGTATGGATATCGGTATAAATCTTTACACAATTATTTTTTATTTATTTGTAATCTACGTCGTGTCCTCCAGGGTCATTATGGGTCATATAGACCATAATAGCACAAGAGGCTGTGGTATGGTGCAGCCAGTAACACGTCAACCAACTGACAAGCTCTCCATTATCTTTGAGTAAAGATAGGCTCCATGGGAACACATTTGCGAATTATCAAGAGGATCGGAGGTGGATTGTCTAGTCCAGTTGTTTGACATACAGATTTACTTTAATAATGTACTTAGTAAAACATTTGTTCGTAATCGGAATTCGCATATCTTCATAGATCAATTGATTTTGAACCAGGACTTTTCAAGTGCATGAAAATGTTAGAAATCTATATTTTATTGATTTGTATAACTCAAAATAGTTTTAAATAATTATTCAATAATCATTCAAAGTTATTGTCCAAAAATTAAATAGCCAAAAGTATTTATATACTTTCCGGCTCAGGGACATACTATGTTACAGTATATTCTTTTTGGGGTCTCAATATGACGATCCTTATAGTCCAAAAGCTAAAGGGGTAGACAACCAAACTTTTGTAACATTGCAAATTAAATTTTGTGGCCTGCTTATATTTCAGTATACATATTGTTGAATCTGAGCTATGATAGGAGGGAATATACATATGTGGTTTTCTGAAACTTCATATTTAGAAAACTTGACATTGGATAAACATAAACGATTTTACTAAATGGAATAAACAGCAACATGAACATTTAATATTCGAATTAATCGACAATTTTGTACTACCTATAGAACTTAAAATAAACACTCCTAGTAGAAATGATAATATTGTCATGTAGGTTTTAACTGACTAGTGAAAATCAAATAATAAAGCATTCAGTACATAGGTGATGTTGTAACAATATTTACGAGACTATCGAGTACCAATCTACATATATGGACCTCAAGTAGGTATTGGTGAATAACTACAAAAAAGGAACCAAACGCTTGTTATATTTCAAGCCGTGAAATAAATTAAAAAGTTTTTACCAACTAAATGGTCACATAAATCTCGGCACATGAATTCAGATATCTCAACAATTGTCTTTTCTTTATCTTGTAATCTTTTCACCATAAATGAATCTGCCGTTAATGACGGGTTTCTTAACCAAATCTACTTTAGTTTTATATATTGTACACATATACATACTGTTTTTTCATTCATATTTTCTAAGATTTCTTTTTTCCAAGACCAAGGTATTCTTTGTATTCTTATTTTATAAAATTCACATTTCCAACATCTAACGTCACTTGTCTTCTTCTCTGTGCCGCTATAGGTTTCAATTCCAGACTTTTGACCAAGAGTTTATTCTCTTCCCCCGCTGATTATTGTATTTATAATAGTTTTAAACGAGTACAAATATGTCTCTTTATTGCATTATTCGAGATTAACATGTCGTCGCCTTTCTAGAAAACACACGTAAGTGCACATTGCCAAATTATTGGAAACGCAATTTTAAAATTAAAGTTACTATTTTAATTTTTTATACATAATCTGCTTTTAATATTAATAAATAATAATAATTAAAAGATGACAAATATTAATAACATATTGCTGAAAGACTTTGTTTCTGTTTTCGAAATAAAATTATAAAAGTTTATACTTACGGTGTTTTCTAGAAAGGCGACGATGTCTATGCACGAGTTCGTAGGGCGAGTGCCATAGAATGTTAATCAAGATGATGCTATGAAGAGACATAGAAAATTTTATTTTTTACTAATCTGAGGAGAATCTCTATTTCTATGATTATCGTTTCAAAAGACTTGATTTGAATTCTATCGAAATCCATAGATAATACCCACATAACTAATATTTCACGGAGTGAATAAAGTAAAATATTATTTTACTCAGTGAAATAAAGTAGATTATCATAGAAATAATGAAGTTATAAACTTCGCATTACGGCTCTATAAAAATTAAAGAATAATTAAAGTCCGAAACCGGTACAAAATTCAAATTCATAATTTTATGAATGTTCGTTTAGCAGCAGTTGCTAGGTTAAAAGTTAATTGAAAGAGGGTTTATAATATGGTAATAACTAAGGTTTCATGTGGTATGAGCGCATAGGTAGTTAGGTACTTACATAGTTAAAGAGATAAATTTGTAAAAAGAAATGCTGTAATCCCGAATTATTACAAGACCCGATATAAGAGAACACACACCTTCATTCTAATCTGATATATTTAATTTATGATTCATTTATATTTACAGAATAATATTATTTACAATTAATGCAATTTACAATTATTACCACTCACGAGAACACTTTTCATACATAGATTAATATCAACCACGATCTGACACGGCTAACAAAGATAAAACCAGTTTCTACACTGCCCCTTCAAAAGCGTATTTTTAAAATGTTCTTTTCTATATTTGATTCTAACAAAACAATTTTCCTAATATCCCTTCTGAGCAACAGACCGAGACCTTGAACTTTCTTCCATCTTGTACGTATAGCATTGCTAAGAGAATTTACTATTTGAATAGATGCATTCTTTCTTAGTAACAATAAGTAACTTGGAATAATGACTTCTAGATCTTCAATCTTCAATGTTATTCGAAACATTTGTCAATGGACGGTCGTTAATTAATCTTTTCTACTTCGCAAAACAAGGTAGACAACATTTCTTCGTCAACTATACTGTTTCTCATAAGGGAATGTAAAATTCGTCTTATACTTCTAATCAATCGTTCCCATACACCGCCTTGATGGCGGCTGGTGTCTAGCGGGTTAAAAAGCCAATCAATCTCTTTTTTGACAATTTTCTTTTGTATCCTTTCTTCATCCAACAGTTTCCATGCTTGTTTTACCTCAGATTCCGATTGTCTAAAGTTAGTCCCATTATCGGAATAAATAACACTAGGGCTTCCTCTATACGTTTCTCTTTAGACACGTTAAAAGGTCCAAAAACTCTTTACCAACCGAATCAAAGAGATAATCAAATTCCAAAGAAGACACGCGATGACTCGGAAGAGGTGCCATGATTTGTTTTCCGAGAGGTTGATTATTTGTCCGACAAATAAGACATTTTTTGGTGATTTTTCTAACAGTGGAAACACTCTCTACAATCCAATAAGACTGTCGCATTTCTGCCAAATCGGTTGCGCGCCTACATGTCCATTTATCTCATGATAATCAGAAATGATCAATTAGTGACTTATGTTTTGGCTGGCAAAATCAAGGGATATTTCGTTGATTCAGGTAAGTTTGAATAATTGAGCTTCCCTCCCACACATAAAATCTCATTTGGGTTTAGTTGCTGAATGGATTTGTTTTTGTTTCCTTCACAAAAGCAGCGCAACCTTATGTTTTGCCGGCCACAGGTGGCCGGTAGGAAAGCATTTTGTGGCCGGAAGACCACTTGGAAAATACATAATAAAATGGCCGGTATAGAGCTGTTAGCAG
>JAUYWI010084442.1:0-12851 GCA_034780595.1 Parotoplana pacifica
TTTTATTACACAGACACTGAGGAAGGCACATAGCCGAAATATTTGTCGATTTAACTTTAATAAATTTGTATCTGAAGTCATATTTACTACTTTTCTTTAATAAATATTTGTTTATTTAAAAAAAACACTTAAAATTCAATGAATTTAAGTCAGAACAACTATTTAAACTATTGATAATACTAAAAAATTGAAACCGCTTTGTATGTTGGAGAATATGCGCACTGTGCATGAAAAATGTTATGTTGGTGAGTATAGGTAATTGGCAATCACTTAATTATAAATTGTAAAATTATGTGCTTCATATCCAATAATATAAAAATAAAAATGGCTGTAGCAGTTTATTTAATTTTTCATTTATAAGTAAAATAATCATTTTAATTACGAAACAGATCATGCGCTAGTTTGAAGCATTGGACTTTGGAAATCAAACGTGGCTGAGGAACGCACGTTCACTGGGTTAAGATTGGGGTTTGGTGATTAGGGTCTCCCTTCTGGGTTTGGGCGGCAGTCAACATGGTGTTAGAAAATAGACAAAACAGTGTTTAGTAAATACCATTAAGGTTACCCACCTTCAAGCAGTAGGCGAGTAGGGCGTGATCTTCCTGCTCAGAATGGGCGAGCTTTAGTAAAACAAAACAATTTCCAATATATGTTCGGTTATTTGTTTAAGAATAATGATAAAAACAGGAATACTTTGATAAAAATATACTACTGATCTATATTACTCGCAAATGATAGGCCAGAACAGCTGTTTCGGCCTTGTTCGGCCTCATCAGGTAGGCATAATCATTGCCTGAATAATATAAAATGTTCGTAGTTTTCATATCAAAGCATAGAAGTGAAGGACATTTGCATAAAAAGAGAACAAGTTACATAAGACCAGTAACGAATTTGATTTTTTATTGACGACCCAAACTATCCCCAATAACAAATGTCAACTTTAGCCAAAATGTGCCAAAGAAAATCAGTAGCACTCCAGTATCATCCACATTCAACAGAATTACTTACGATCTGAACAGCGATCGATGGTAATTCTCTGGTCTCAAACGGGCAATGAGAGACCCCAACCTCAACGACAATTCAATGCATTACACCCGCTGAGATGGCTGCCTTTCTA
Organism: Parotoplana pacifica; assembly: GCA_034780595.1. Classification (NCBI taxonomy): domain Eukaryota; kingdom Metazoa; phylum Platyhelminthes; order Proseriata; family Otoplanidae; genus Parotoplana; species Parotoplana pacifica. Next base: position 1,118 of record JAUYWI010084442.1, read on the forward strand.
GAGGCTATTAGTCGGATTCCGGCCAACGAACATGATAATTAGCTGCGGGGCACCACAACAACAACAACAACAACAATTCAATGTTACTGACGTTTCAACGGCGATGGTCATTCATCCAGTTCAAAACAGCATGTATTCAAAATAAAGTTGGTGGCAGAGCGTCAATGGTGTAGTCTGCTTGTATTATTAACTCATTTATTATCATTTATATAAAAATAATAATTGGAACTTTTGAATTTAAAAAATCCCCTTTTATAAATTAATATACATGCCTTAATGTTTTAATTGGAAGCTAAAATTAATATGAATATTATACTCTCTAGATGCTTACATACAGTCGGAAATTATACGACCAAAGTGAAAATCTGATACTTTCTATATAGAAACTACAAAAAATTAAATTGATATTTCCTTTAAATCATAAATCGTTATTTGGAAGCAGTTTAATGCTTAGGAAATGCCTAACCTATTTATGAGCATAACACTTAAAATTAAATTGCAAGAAATAGCTTGCTTTACAATTTATTCATTTGTTTACAGTAATGGTCGTCCAAAAGACAGACATCTGACCAGTCATTAGAGGACAACCGTTTTCAATGTTTCAAAGGGAACTGTAGTTAATACCCCGAAAATAATAAATGATCATAACATACTCAAAAGCTTACCAAAATCTGATGGTGCCCTAAACGTAGGGAACAAGCTGACAGAGCTATTCTTCGTCAAGTGCCGGCAAATGCCACTGACTGTTGTACAGCGAGCATTGTCTGCTGGAAATATTGATTTAGGCTTGACACAGATCCAAAAGTAATTAAAACGATGGCGAAGTGGCAGACACGTCTAAGTTTGTGAGAATGTATGAAGATAGGAAAGCAGATGACTGGACGAAAGTACATTTGAACCGTTTTGAACTCCTTTTAATAATGGTGTGCTCTTTTCTTGTTGCCAAAGACACAAGATATTTGCTACACATTTTATACATGATTGGGCTCTATGTCATCCATCCAAAATTGTAAGCAAATGACTAAGACAACAATATATCAATACGTGCCATGATCTGAATCACATCGAAAATATGTGGGATGACATGAAAGACTGGGTCTCTCAAAAACAATACATCTGCTCTAGCTGAATTGCCAGACAGCATGCGTCAAGTATAGTGTTCCAAAAAATCACCGCTGATTATTGTAAAAGACGTGCAGAATGCGGAGAAATAATAATTTTTCAGACCATATGCACTTTTGGATTCACTAATGACAATTGTGAAGGGCTCTTGTATTGTTCACTGATGAAAGCGGTGTGAAATTAAATCCCAAGCTTAACAAGCAGAATCGATGATTTCGAACAAATCAAAGCTTCACAGATAACGGAGTATCTATGGCCAAATATTCAATGAAAATAATGGTATCTGGTTGGATTTTTCAAGATAGTCGAAAAGTGAGCTGCTGATCACAGATCAAGGTAAAACTATGGATGCAGATGACAATAGAAATAATAGTTTACCGTCATATACTGATCGATTAAAAATCCAAGACGGGATCCAGCCCACACTGGGAGAGAGGCAACAATGACGCTTCTCCAAGAGTCCAATGTTAAGGTCTCATATTTTTTCATTAATAATTAATTGTACTTTAACAAATAAACCCTTTTCACTTGGATCTCCCTGTGTTTTTTATCAATTGTAGTCTAAAGTATGTAATTGCCACAAAGTCTCGGATCACCCTATGTTTCCTTTCATTACCTAAACTAAAAATTGTTATTTTATAAACAATTATGAATAATTTTGAACTGTGGTCATATAATTTCCGATATGTGTAAGCATAGTCTAAATAACAGTAAATTACTTTATACCTATCAATATCAAAATAGAAATGACAATACAATTTTGTATAATATGTTATCATTTAAACTTAAACAGAGAATAAAGAACCAACATTATGGCTATTACAGTTGCACCAATAAGTTACTCTGCTTCCAATAAAAGCAATGTCTAATTTTAATAACCAATCATCATTATATCACTGGACATTAACAAGGCACGCTAGGTACGAAGTTGTGTAAATTGTTTGGAAATCGGACCTGGAGAAGGTTATTTGGCGTGCCGTTGATTAGCGACCTCCTTCTTGGCTGTGGGGTCTGGTTTGCAAGGCCCATGTTAGTAAACATGGTGTTAATAAATAGCGAAAACAAGCGTTAGTAAATGATATGTATACCTTGGTGCAACTTTTGGTTTGGGCGAGATCTGCTCTTTCACCTGGGGTAGGCTTCAAGAAAACAAAACAATTTGCAACATATTTTATATCTGAATATTTATAATGCTATATCTTCTTTTCCGCTTTTTTAAGCTCTAAGATAAAACAAAATTAAATTAAAATGCCTGCTTGATGAGGCCTAGTAAGGATAAAACAGCTTTTGTGGTCTATAATTAGTATTACTTTTATCAAAGTGTGTACAACCCCTTTCAGAAGTAACCCTAACAGTATAAAAAGTGAAAAAAAGTCGCCAAAATATTGTTTCCAAACGAATTGCTCAATTTTCTCCATTGTTTACGCAGGTGGTAACGCACATTACTTGAAAATTTCATTAAAAGATATTGATCCAGAAAATATTTTTGGAATTCGTTTGGAGACATTATTTTTCTGACTTTTATTCACTTTTTTACACTGGTACGGTTATTTTTGAAAGGGTTGTATATTGAGTATTCCCTTATCAAAGCTTCATCGACATTTAATGTACCCAATAAATAATAGAAATGCGGAGATCCGTATCTCAGCATTGCATGCAATAATACAATTCCTGTGGTCTGAACATCGTACTTGTCAACTTTGTCCACAAAATATAGGCTTAGAATTTATAATTTAGTCCATTAATCTAATCAATATAAAGAGTCTCGCCACTTTAACTTAGCTTTAGGGGAAATTTTTTACGGACTGGAATCCCATCATAAACTAGACTCTACACCCTCCCCCATAATGTGCCACCAACTAATAAACTATAATTTTAGCGATATTGTACTTAGAAAGCAGCAATGCATGATCTGAATTACAAATCATACCTATACAAGCGTAATTATTACATTCAGATATAACAAGGTCTACCAATGACACGCCGGGTATGAAGGAATGTCAATTGGAAGACGGACATGGATTATCATTACAAGTTAACTGGTTTAATACGGGCCGGTGGTGATAAACGACACCCCTCTAGGTTTAGGGGGTTTATTTGCGAAGCCCCAGGGCAGTAAACCTGGTGTTAGTCAATAGAGAAAACACATTTAGTAGACAATATTAAGTTTACCGATTTATGAGAGTTTGATTGGCCTCGTCCCGCTGCTGCACCTTTGAGCTTTAATAAAGAAAATCAGATTCAAAATATATTTTTCCTGAATATTTACAATTTTATATATTGTTATGTATACCTGATGAGGCCTAAGAAGGCCAAAACAGCAGTATAAGTCTTCAGTTAGTCTTACTCTTATCAAAGTATAATGAATATTGGTTGACCAAAGCTTCATCGGTATTTAAATGTACCAAATAAACAATGTAGCATTTTTGTAGTCTATTTTTGTCTCGTTAAATATTGCTGTTATTAAGTATTTTGAATATATCCGTTTTATAAATCAATATTTCCATTAGCAGCATTCGATGAAGTAATGCAATTTGTATGGACGGTGTGATCTACATCTCAAGGTTGACAACATATTGCCTTAGCATTTCTAATTTAGTCCATTAATCTAATGAATTTATAGTTTCCCAGAGGCAAATCTGACGGAGTGGAATCCCCTAATAAACCAATAATTTTGTCGAAAATGTATCAACTTTAGATATTGCTGACTCTCCCAACCCCTCCCCACATATCGGTGCGGGACAAATGAATTATAATTTTAGCGTTATTGTACTTGGAATAGAAGCAATAGCGTATGTGTTACATTCAGATATAGCAAAGTCTACACATAACACGCCATGGAGAAAGTATAGGCTGTATCTAGGAAAATGCAGTTTATAGAAAATTTATTTACAAATGTCAATTTACAATAATCAAAATTACAACAATTATAACAATGTTCAATTCATGTTTTAAAATGTTAAACAGTAGTTTCCTTCATTCTCAATTATTTTCCTCATGTGAGCTATACAATATTGAAGCGCTATGTTCATTCGTGCTTCAGTAAAATCTGGAAGCTGTTCTGTCCTGAAATGGGTGATGTCTTCCTCCGAATCAAAATTTGATTTTAAGTCCTCTAGTCTAGGAAACAAATACCCATCACAGAAGTTTATATCGGGTGAATGTGGTTGCCTAAGTAATCTTATATTTCTGCTCTCGATGTGTTCAGTCGTAGATGTAGCAGTATGAGGTCCCGCGTTGACGTTGATCAATCTCATATTTTCAGGTAAAATAGGATTTCTCATATTTCGAAGATAAGTTTCCAAATTAACGAGAAATTGAATGTATCTATTTGCATCAATAGTTTCATTCGTAGGCAATAATTCGAAGTGGTGGTTGCCTCGCTGTAAAATAGCAACGATGACAAAGCATTTTCCTCCATAGGAGTTCTTCTAGCTGTCTGAATGGGCACAATATCCCTATGTTAGCCTAATCAAGAGCCAGTGAAATAATTGTTCGTCCATAGTAACAACATTTTTGGTTGTAAGTCTTGAAGTAAGTGCATCCAGAATATCTTGACTTATATATCGCCTTATTCCCATCTGATAGGGTGTGTGGAACCCAAATGGTGTGTATCCACAACATCTCTAAATCTTCGGAGATAATTTATTGCACCATTGTGTGCGTTATTCCCAGTGCATTAGCAATATATATGAGAGTAAGAGAATTGTCTTCTTCTATTAGCTGTCTTAGATGTTGAATATTTTCCCTTCGAGTTCCGTTTATTGGTGTCCCACTTCCTGGTGTTCTTCCATAACTCAATCGTTCTCCATTTTTAAATGCCATACAAATTCGACGACTATGAGCTGCGCTAAGGCAATCATTAGGCCAAGAATTTTGAATCATATTGTGTATTTCAGAAGCATTTTTGTTCCAATGCCTTAAGCTTTCGATTAAAAAATAAATATAGTCTTTTGTAGGCTCCATATTGACTATTGCAATCAACACAAATTGTAATAATGTAGGGTTAGTGAATGTAAAATGAATACAGCGATAGCGAACGAAATTGATGTATGAATTTTGTATTTGAATTTGAATTTTGAATGACATTGATTTAGCCTTAAGTAACTTTATAAACATGTCTGTATCTTTATAAAAATGTCTGTAATTTAATTTTGCATTTATCAAATGAAATTTATATTTAAACCAGCATTTTCTATGATACAGCCTACAATATGAGATAGAATACGAACATGGATTAGAAATTGAAATTAACTAGTTTAATATGCGGTGCCAAAGAGTAGTGACACCCATCTAGATATCGGGGGTTTATTTGTGAATCACTCTGGCAGTAAACCTGCTGTTAGTAAATAAGTAAAACCGTTTTTAGTAGATGATATTAAGTTTACCCAAATATATCAGTTTGATTGCCCTCGTCTTCATGTTGCAGCTTGGATGATCTATAATAAAAATTACACTTTCCAATATATTTTCTTTCTGAATATGTACAATTGTATATTATTCTTTTGCTGATGTTGCATTTTTATTTTTTATTTTTTATGATAAAATATACCAAAACCATAGATTATAATGTCCCAGGCTGATGAGACATAATTTGGACAAAACAGCTGTTTTGTGGTATCATTAGAGTGTAATATATATAATTAGTATTGGTTTATCAAGTATAAGTATCATACATTTGTCAATCATTATAGAGTATAATTTGATCTGTGTTTAAATGTACAGAATAAATAATCCAGCATTGTTGTAATTTTTCTGATTTCTTGCTCATTATTAGATGTTCTTCATCTATGTACGTTTTAGAAATCAAATTTGTCATAGTTGAAACTTAAAATAACGGTCCTGAGAGGGTATATGGTACATACCACGTTTAATTACAAATAACAAACAACCGACAGCCTGACGAGAATTTATAACGCTGTTCATTGAAGGGTCTATTTCGTGAAAATTGAGTTAAGCACAATTTTAACGGATTTGAATCCAATGATAAACCAGCATTCCAAATAAAAAAAACGCTAGTTTCGTAGGAAATGTATCAATTGTGTCAAATTGCGATTAAATATTTTTCTGACACCCATTCCCCAATCAACTCTGGTTTACTTTGACTCTTTTAGACCTTTTAATGTGTCACATAGTAACCTAATTTAAAAGCAGATATTCGGAATTCTATCAGACGAGCATGAGCTCATTTGAACATAATCACGAATACTTATTTTAAGTGCTGAAAACTATTCCAAGTCCTCCGGTCTGATTTATGTAGTCAACATCGTATCATAATTGATATTTTAGTGTTACGGATCGTCGTATAGAAGCAATATCTGATTCTAATCACGAATCATAGCAATACAACAATACATTTAGACATAGCAAGGTGCAGAAATGGCATACTCCCTGTGAAGTAATGTAAATTGAAAATCGGAATTGGGTGAGGAATTGCAAGCTAACTACGTGGGTGATAAGAGACGGTCATCTAGGTTGTGGGGGTTGATTGACGAAGTCCCATTGCAGTAAACATGGTGTTAGTAATTTGATAAAACAATTTTTATTAAATGTTATTAACAATACCTTAATGCAAATTTACTGGCCCAGCCCTTCACCGCCATCATGATTGAGCTTTAATAAAAAAAACATTTACCAATATATCTTTATCAATATTTACCATAATACATATTCTTGTCAAAATTCTATAATTTTTGCTCTCATTTATGAATTTAGATAAAATACACCAGCTATGAATATGCCTGGTTTTTTGGTTTATCATTAATTAATATATTTTTATCAAGTATTCCTATGTTTTAGTATTAATTCTGTCAAATTTTATTGAGTATACTTTGATCTACGGTTCATCAGTGTCGAATGTAATTTTTGCCTGGTTAATTTCTCATTGGGTAGTAGTGTAATCATGCGCTTTGGATACATAAATTTTATTGTACTTCAACTTTCAAAGAAAAATACGGAGATATGCATTTCAGCATTCCATGAAATAATACAATTCGTGTAGACGGAATATCGTTTGATTTCAAAATATAAAATAGCCTCAATTAGTAACATATAGCGTCAGAATTAATAATGAAAATCCATTTAAGAGATAACCCTGGGCAAAAACTGCTTTTCAACAATATCAAATCAGTAGCCTAAAGTATGGTAGACTATCTCAACCACAAACAAGACCTCAAATCTCAGAGACAATTATCCGCCATCCCGTTTCAATTACAATAAGTATCCAAACAGTGTCATCGACGATGAACAGCCCCGCAGTCTCAACACAGTGGGCAACTTTCCAGTCAAAAAGGAAATTGGCAGCTGTCCAGTCTACATTCGTATCAAATTTCAATTGCGTTTAGGAGCCATTCTGTCTAAACAGCAATAAACAACCCTCCAGTCTCAATGTAAATAAGCTCTAGACTCAACAAACCTTACCAACACTCCCCTCCCAAAGAAGACAATCAACAAGCCTCCAGTTTCAAAGGCGATGAGCAGGCCTCCAGTGCAAAACAAAATGTATTAAAGGTAATGTTTGTGACAGACCGCAGATGATATCGTGAACAACAGGTTGTCAGCCAATATTTTTGAATCATTATATGTACATAGATTGTTGTTTTGGCTTTTTGTAAAATAAAATTTGTCAATTTGATTTTATAAAAAAGGAATAAATATTTAATCGGAAAAAATAGTATGCTTTACTGAATTAATTGAAAATTGTTAAAACTAAAATTTAATACCCGCTAAGTGACACAAAATGTTGTGTAAACACTTAATTATAAGCAGTAAATTGCTACATATCCTGCTATTTTCTCATTTATAAGAAAACAGAGAAGAAAAACTAATTTTCTCAACAATTCCTATTTTCAACGTTTGGGGTATTATTACTGTTGCTCTGACTATAGCTATTCAGAAACATCGAATTATAATAGAGAATAATTTTGAGTTAATGATCGTCGATAGAAGCAATGCTTGATTATATTTAATAAAAGCATAATTATATCAATAAACTTTACATTCAGACATAGCAAAGCCCACAAATTGCACACTACGGAGTAAATAATGTAAATTGCATGCTAAATAAGTGGCTGATTAGGGACAACCTTCAATGTTATGGAGGCTTGTTGGCAAAGCTCCTTTGCAGTAAACATGGTATTAGTAAATAGATAAAACACATATTTTAGTAAATTATATTAAATTTACCCGGTTATGTCAGTTTGATTGCCCTCATCTTCATGTTGTTCCAGCTGGGATGAGCTTTAATAAAATAAACACTTTCCGATATATTTATATTCTGAATATTTACAATTTTGTATTATTATTGTGCTAATGTAGCGTTTTTCTTCGCTCTTGAGAAGTATGGTCAAATATACCAAAACTATAGATGGAGATTTCGCCCGCTGATGAGAGCTAATATAGACGAAGCAGCTGCTTTGTGCTATCATCAACGGTGAAATATAAATAATTAGTATTTGTCTATCAAGTATATGCACCTGCTATTTTAAGTAATACTTTTGTCAATTTATATAAAGAATAAATAATCCAGCATTGTTGTAATTTTGTCTGATTTTTTTACTTATTAGATGTTTTTCATCACACATGAGTTTAAGAAATCAATGTTGGGGTCATTGGCATATGTTGAGCTACTTTAAAATTATTTTTTGACCACACAAAAAGTTCTTAAACTGTAAAAATGCTTTGCAGAAATTATTGAGTCATTTTCGGAGATTCAATATCCAAAAAATCGTGTTCACCCTTCATTTATAATTGTTTTCTATCAGCTCATATCTGCATGTACCCCTTATGGTGTAGGACGACAGCGTGTCACTAAGAAAAGTAGCGCAAATAATATTATAACTTAAAATAAATGTTGTACAGAGTATTCATTATTGCTTTTCGGATATACACCTATTTTTATCAGTAATAATGCAGATTTAGGATATTATTGTGCGCTATCACCCACTTTTCCACTTTTAATACTAATTACAGTTTTACCCTTTAATTCTGCCGTTAAATATTGATACAATATATTTCTTTTTATTAAAATATGTCCAGAAACTTTTAGAAAGAGGAGCCTAAAATTGTATTTCGTAAAATTATTGGGTTCATCTAAATATTAAAAGGAGTTTCGAAAAATTATAATAAAAGAAGTAACATAAACTATTTCTAAATAATGTATGAGTTATAATTGATAAATTGAGAATGCGAATGAAAAGGCAGAATATTGATTAGCAGATATATTTGACAACTTTAAAAAACGAAAAATTGACAGTTTCTGTTGTGGAGCAAGTGTAATTATTTTTTTACTTTTCTTCCACCATTTAAAAGGAATTTGAAATCAGTGGCTGTTTCGTGGGACAATGGGAAGTTCTGATTTAATTAATTCGTGACAGCCATTTGTGGCTTCGTCGTTAACACCGCCCTTTGAGTATAACCGATCCCCCTGATTGAAATTAATTGCCAGTTTTCTTCTTGAGATAATACATTGTTTCCACGTAAAGCAAGTATAATCCAGATTTATTGTCATCCACAACAAGTTTATTCTGGTCTGTACTATACCGGCAATATTGTTCGCTGAAACGCAATGAATTTCGACTGTTCCACCTACTGGATTGGATAATTTTTGGTCAGTTCTTGAAACAATTTTGATCCCATGTTGTAATTTTTCTCGGCAAGTGAAATTATTTTTTTATTTTGGAAGTTTAGGCAAATATTACAGCCCAGTTTAGGAAAGATTAAAGCTTCTTGTATGTATGGCGGCTGTTCCTTGTTTGATAGCGTCATCCGGGGATCACGTCATTACAGATCCTATGGCGTCCCATGCGCCCTTCGCATGCGATATTTCGATAATGGGATATCGGACTACCAGTGAAAAAGTCTCTATGACATACATTTTCTGGAATATTTTCATTGAACTAACAATATATATATTTAGTTTTCTGAATATTATCAACTATATGTAGCGGTTTTTGCATTAATACTTTTGTCAATTTATATTGCGTAAAAGTTGATTGGAAATGTAATGTACTGAATAATTAATCCAGCATTGTTTTACTTTTGTCTGATTTGTTTCTCATTAATACATGTTTTACAAATATTTATGCGTTTAGAATTCAATTTTATCATAATGAAAGTTTAAATAACGACCCTTTGAAGTCATATGGTACATGTGAAGTTTAATTACAAAATATAAACAACATACAGCCTTAGCATTTATAATGATTTCATTTACAGGGTGAATATTGAGAAATTTTCTTTATGCAAATTTCAGTTGATTTTAATTCAATGATTAACTAACATTTAAAACCAAAAATCCGCTACTTGTGTAGAAAATGAACCAAATTTTTCTAGGACGCATATCCCGTGCAACTTTAGTGCTCTCATTGAGGTTTACCATTGAACACATATTATTTTCTTATGTATGTATATGAAAACAAGAAAGAAAAAAATCAGTTTCTCAACAATTCCGATTGACAACATGTTCGATATTACAGTCGCTCCGATTATACTAATTCAGAAATATCCAATTAAAATTGATGATAATTTTTGTGTAGACGTAGCCCCTTGGCAATAAACATGGTGTTAGTAAATAGAGAACAACATTTTACTAGATAATAATTATTAATTTTACCCAAATATGTCAGTTTGATTGCCCTCGTGTTCTTGCTCCATCTGGGATGTGCTTTAAAAAAAGAATATTTTCCAATATATTTGTTTTCTGAATATTATCAACTAATGTATGTAGCGGTTTTTGACGTAATACTTTTGTCAATTTATATAGCTTAGAAGTGTATCTGAAATTTAATGTACTGAATAATTAATCCAGCATTGTTGTACTTTGGTCTGATTTGTTTCTCATTAATACATGTTCTACAAAAGTTTATGCGTTTAGAAAGCAATTTTGTCTTAGTGAAACTTTAAATAACGACGCTTTGAAGTCATATGGTACATGTGAAGTTTTATTACAAAATATTAACAACATACAGCCTTAGCATTTATAATGATTTCATTTATAGGGTGAATATTGAGAAATTTTCTTCATGCAACATTTCAGTGGATTTGAATTCAATGATTAACTAACATTTAAAACCAAAAATCCGCTACTTGTGTAGAAAATGAATCAAATTTTGTCAATTTGAGTCAACCATTTTTCTGGGACGCATATCCCTTGCAACTTTAGCGCAGTCGTTCAGGTTTACCATTGAACACATATTATTTTCTAATGTATGTATATGAAAACAAGAAAGAAAAAAATCAGTTTATCAACAATTCCGATTGACAACATGTTGGATATTACAGTCGCTCCGATTATACTAATTCAGAAATATCCAATTAAAATTGATGATAATTTTTGAATTAGTGATCGTCGTATAGAAGAAGCAAAGTCTCATTCTAATCACGAATCATTGTAATAATTATATCAATCAACATTACATTTAAATTGAAAATCGGACATTGGTAAGGAATTTGCAAGCAAACTTGCTGGGTAATTAGGAACACCCTTCTGGGTTATGTGGCGTTAGTAAACAGATAAAACACCTTTGTTAAATATTATTAAAAATAACTTGTCCCACCATCTTCTTTGCCCGAGCCTTTCTTCTTCATCTTGCCTGAGCTTTAATAAACAAAA
>JAUYWI010084453.1:0-12850 GCA_034780595.1 Parotoplana pacifica
ACAGCTTCTTCAACTTCACATTGTAATACTGATGGTCCTTTGAAGTCGTCATTGACAGTTTCTTCTTCTTCTAGTTGTACCTATATTTTATTGTGTTTTAGTCCATTTCTTTACTTTTATTTCAATGTAAAACCATGGTTAGCGCATTTATTTATTAAAAATATATAGATATAAGTGATCATCATAAGTAATGTAATAGCCCAGTGGTTAGCGCGTTGAATTGGCGATGTTTAGTTCATAGCATCTGTCCTGTGACGAGCTGAATTATCTAATTGAAATACAAAAAATAGCATTTACACTAGACACCGTCCTTGTATCAACTGGAAATCTGCATGTTATTCTTCCCAAAATCTATTTATTGAGGTTCAAAATTCGAAGCTTACACAAAATGTTTCTTAGACTCGACAGGAGATTTTGTATCATGGTGCTGTTTACAAAAGTATGTAGGTACCATGACAATTGCTAAAGATTTTAGTCTCTCATATATATTTTAAACAAAACTTACTAACACCAAAGTCGACTGTTGCAAAATAACGAGAATCTAACACTCCGCACTTAAGATCAGCTAGTCTGTTCCCATCTGTTGTGAATAAGATGATATCGTTTCCCAAATACTTACGACCCAAATCATAAAGCTTGGTCATATACTGCTTATCACAAGTGTAATAAGATCCATACTCATTCTCCATCTACAAATGAGGATGCATACTTTCATATACGGAATACATATATACATTAAAAGATATTTTTCTGATCAAATAAACGTTCATAGTGAATTAAATAACATCAAATTCAAAAAGTCTAGATTTTATAATTCAGATTGTCATATAAATATTGTAATTGCAAGCCTATTCAATTAATGTTATCAATAACAACGTAAGTTGCTACTATGTATGAATTAGGGCGGATTTGTGGGACTACGGAGCCTTACTCTAATATGGTATAATGACCTTGTGCTTAAGTATGGGCATGACGGTGAATAATGCTTTGCAAAAAATAAGGGTGATCTTGGAAAGTAATTTTATGATCAATAGAGACAGGTGTATAATCTTTGGCAACAATGGTGGAATGTGAATACTTAAATCTCAGAATATGAAGAAAAAGATGTTTCGGATGATCAAGTATGTAGAGTTTTGAGATTCTAGATGGCACTACTTTAGCACCGAATCATATACTAACAACTCCATTTTTATATTCAATGAACACAATATCATTACAGAAAATAGATCTACATATGTCATCCTTTAGTGCCTACATTCTTTAATTTATTTGTTTTGATTTTCTTAATTTGATCTATATTATTTCTATTAACATTCCCACACGATTTCTCTCTGTAATTTCTGTTTTGACAGCGGATTTAAATTTAAAATATTACTATAAATAATTTTTTAGATATGAACAATAATTTCATTATGAAATTATTTTTTTTAAAACTGTTTTCAAGCAAACCTATATCCTATGAAATTCTGTATCAAAAACTTCATCTCAAAGAAACTTATTGATAGAGCTCCTTCTAATAAAGATTCTTCCTTAAGTTATTTCTGCTTTCCTTATTTGGGTAATCATACTCATAGGTTAGTGAAGAGATTCCGACATTGCTAAAAGAACTCAGAAGAACATCAAGTTTGCTCTTTGTACAATCAAAGGATATCGTTTCTACACATCTCAAAATTTAGTGTTGTCTACAAATTTACTTGTCAACGTGATATTGGCACGACCTACATAGGTCGCACTAAACGACACTTGAGAGTGAGAATTAAAGAACATTACAAAACTGGATCAATTAGCGAATACATAATGAACTGTGTGAATTGTCTGCAGAACGATCCAGTTTCTCAATTTAAAGTTTTGTCAACAACCAACGATGAATATGAATTTTCAATCAAGGAAAACATTTTTATTAAACATTTTTTGTAACAGTGATCCTGGCAATTTGAATATTTCTTTACAAAGTTCCCACCTTGACGGCAAAATCAAAATCCCGACTTTTTCACGAAAATATCCCGACTTGATACTTTGTAGTAGGCATTTAATAACACATTCTCAGAAGCCCTAGTAATTATCCCTAAAAGCTAACGACTTTCTTTTTCACATATCAAAATAAGTGTAGGTATTAAGCATTTATTATATGCATGCGTGAAAATATACGAGTAGCCACGTTAATGCAATTCAAATAATGCAAAAATAATTTTAATGATGGAATTAATAATGATGATGATAATCAACTGAAAAACAACACCGAATAAGCAATCAAAAATAATTAACAAGCCCAATACTAGACATGGTAATTTATTATATGCAAATGTACATCTCAATTACCACAAATACTGTACAACTATGGTCAAGCATAGACCGATAGTGGATCAGTTTGTAGGCCCAGTTCCTTTTCTTTGATCGTCTTACTAACATCACCCAGTTTTTTCTTCATTTCACGAGCCTGTGAATTCAAAGTATGTGCCTCTTTGAACAAAACGGTTGAATTCGAGTTGGTTTAGATAAGGAGTAAGTTCGATCTTGCAGGTACTGTACGTCCGTTTCCAAGGATTTGTGGCGTTTCTTGAGACTTGCAACCTCTTCTTCTCACAATTTTCGTTTTTGAGAGCGGTAACCTTATCTGCAACTATTTTTTGCAGCGGTAAGTACTCCTTATATCTGCGGTTGGCCAGGGCGACCTCGTCCATCATCCGTTTGGAGATTGCGACATTATCAATGCCGCTAACAGAAATGATGTAGTCCTTCACAAGTCATTGGGCAACAAGGTTACGTGATTGCAAATTAAATGTTAAATGTTGACATTTGCTTATTAACCGAAAACGACCACTCAACGCTAGCTTGACCATGGTTGAGGAGGAGGAGCTTATTAATTACAGCCCATAACTGTAAGTACTCGTAAACGCATTTCTAATAGGCAGCAACAGAGTGACTATTCTATAACATAGTACAGTCGACTTTGCTCAAGTCAGATTTTCGATTAAGTCGTATAAATTTTCTGGTACCCATTTCCCCCTTATTACTTTCATAATAAAAATATCGTGCAAGTCGGATTTTTCTAAGTCGGATATTTGCTTAACTCGGAGTGATTTTCAAGATCCTTTCTATTCTTTTCAATGCTATTTATGATGTCTAACTCAGAGTCCACAAATTTTAGTAGCCCAAGCTTGAGGAGACTATTTTAAGGCTAAGATTAACTTAGCCAAGTAAACAAAAATCATTGATTATTTTAAGTAAACATTGTGAAACGTTGATCCACTGAATGTATGTAACATACATAATATGTGTGTATAACTTTTTATGAATTGTAATAATTTTATGGATAGATATGTATATGGCTTAATTGTCTACAGATCGCCTAACTCGGATATCGCTTAAGTCGTATAGAAGTTCATGGGCTCAAGGAATCTGACTTAAGCAAAGTTGACTGTATAGGTTAAATGTACATTAATTTTTTTAAATGTGACATCTTCACGCGAAGCGTGAATTTTTTCAACTTAGTACAAGAAGTTATACCACTAAAATAATTTGTACAGATGCGAGAAATCCCGACTTTTTTCTGAAATCCCGAGTTGGTGGAAACCCTGGCTAATAATGGTGCTTCTTTTTACCTCATTAAATTAATGTGTTCGTTCTTTCTTCATTGTAATATTGTTTATATTTTAGCGTAAAAATAAAAAATGACCTTTCGGTGTTAATTTGTCTTGAAAATGCCATAAGTGATAGCGAAACATGTTGACAACATAGAATTATGATTTTAAAGAATGTCTTTCTACCATCTGTCAATGACATTCCTACTCTATACATAAATAAATTCTCTGATGAAGGCTTTGGCCTAAACCGGTTAGAAGTGTGTGCTTTTGATTTCCGCCTTATTATTTTATATTATTTATAATCAAAGTATCGATCACACACTAGTGTTCTTTTCTTCTGATCGATACTTTGATTAAAACAATAAGTCGGAAATCAAAAGCACACAAATTTCTAACCGATTTATGAGTAAATACTCTATATATTTTATGGGTTAGACATACCTGAACCATTATTATAGGGCCACCACTTTGATACAACAGAGGCATTAATTTTGGAAGCAGAATATGAAACCATTTAGTAACAGCAGAAAGAAATTCTGAAATTTATGTGGAATACTAATAATTAAATGTACATAGAACATAAAAATGAATAAGTCGATCTATAGAACAATAGTGTACTTTTCTAAAATAAATGAAGTACTTTGATATTCAATTGGCTTTAAATTTGGTATGTCGAATCAATCACTAAAAAATTAGAAACCTAATTCTAAAATTAAATTCCATTTTAGTATTTGTATTTATTTTCTAATAAAAATCACCAAATAAGTCAAACAATAAATACTCACGCTGGTCAGATGACCTAAGGACCATAGTTCTGTTTTTCTTAAGTAGCCAGACTGGAAGTCCACCCTTTTATTAAAACATATTAGTATATTATTAAAGATCACATGGGTCAAAAGTGCACTTAATATAAGATTTTCGATAATACCAGATAATCATAAATGAAATACGTAATACAGTTAACATCATTGATGTACATAGTAGGTACTTCATTGTATTATACGTCATATATGCAAAGTAATAATCAAATATGTTGAGACGCCAGTTTAGAGCTACGAAAATTAAGCTAGTATTAATTTCCTAACAATAACAGTATGAACTAAGATTACATTAGCTTATACATACATATGTCATTGAACATAATACCAAGCAGAAACATGTCAGCCGTACATTATCCAGAGATAATTTCAATCACTAAGGTTTGACAAAATAATTTTAAAATTTGTGCCTTAAAATTCTACCCCAATTCGCACATAAAAAGAATTTACATAACTATTATCTTGAAAAGAGTATAATAATTTATCTAATATTAACATTTAGGTAGAGATTTAGGCCAAAAGCAAACCGTTTCCCAACATAAATAATTAAAAAACCAAAATAAATAACCCCTGGAAATCACCCGAACCTCGTGGTGACCTGGAGGAAGGGGCTAAAAATAATACTCCCCGTGCATCCATTTGGGCTGAAATATCGATTTATTTTCTAAAAAATCAATAAGGGAGCCGATGATGCCATCAACCCAAAAAATAAGTTTGTCCGATTGACTTCAAATTTGGAATACAGATTGCAACAAGGACCTCGATAGTTCTGTCCAAAATCACTTAAATCGAAACTCGCTCTAAAATCAAAACGAAATCGTCCTATTTTGCTCAATTTTGAGATTTAGAATTAAGAAGGCACTAGAAACAACGTATTAGATAATTGGATGCCTCATTTTTATGGTTGCTGGTCCATGTGGTCCATCATACTCAGGCAGGTCCATAAAAAATGTTTTGTCAACCTCAATTTTTGCTCAATTAATGGTTTTATATGCCAAATTGAATCAATTTTTGTCATAATAATCAATAAAATGTGGATATGGGACTTTCTATGTATAAAATATTTTTTTATTAAGTACACTAATAGTACTTTTCTCAATAGTGACTATATATACCAAATTTGAAGCTAATATGACTATATAGAGATTTGACAAAATGACCATTTTGACACAATTTTATTTTCTTATGAATGTTTTCCAGAAATTTTCCACAAAGCCTAGGTTTATAGTAAAGCATAAATGTCATAGATTATTCGGGATTTGAACCGTTAGATATATTTTTATATTTTCAAATTGATTAGCTCTCAGGTTGCATTTTGGTCACAAAAATCAATAGCTTTAAAAACCTAGATGCATTTACAACATATCTACCAAATATTAATCAATTCATTTATATTTTTCTCCAGGATTATTTTTTTTGCAAACAGTACATATTGCTCATTTTGGGCCAACAAATTTTTAGAGGGCCTTCACGTGACCCAAAATATTTTACACTAAATTCAGCACAAGAGAATTTCAAATGATGGGATAAAATTCCCCCTCCATGACAAATGTCATGAACTATAAATGCGAAATTAGCCACTTTTACTAAAGTTCTTCTTCTTTATTTATTTATTTCTATAAGACTGATGAAGGTATATAAAGTTTAACCAATTGTAACAATAACGCTCCTGATTAAAATAAAAATTTGGAATCGTGTACTAAATTATCCTCTGAAGTGTTTGGTGTATTTTGACCTTTGACTCAACAATGTCACATGCCGGCAGTCTGAGATTGGAACAAAAACATTTTTTTACAAAACACCTATTCAGATGTGAAATTTAAGAGCCTCAGCGTCGAAGTGTCATATTACTTTGTTTTATGTGTACACAACCATCGCTCTTCCCATAATCTAGTTATTATTCAAAATGTAAAAGGCGAAATAAGCACTAATTGAATTAAAAGACCCAGTCAAGTATTAAAAATCAATTTTTTAAAAACTCACTTTTACCAATTATATTTATTCCAAAACGACTAAAAATGATGTAAAATGTCATAATAAACCATTTAAGATCATTTAATTGTGATAAAATACAATTCTGATAAAACAAAATTTTTATGGACCTTAAATGTGAATCATCCAATTTTCTAATACATTATTTCTAATTCTAAACCTCAAATTTAAGCATAATATGATGCTTGTTTAGATTTTAGAGCCATTTTAGTGATTTTGACTAAAATATCGATTTAAAAAATATATTTACTGAACGTCTAATGGACCTACTCTTCAAATTTTAAGTCAATAGAACAAACTTTATTGTTGGGCCTCTATGACGTCATCAGTCCTAGCTCAGATCGATTATCGATTTTTTTCCTAAAAATCGTATACCCTAAAACAGTCCAAGGTACCTACCTATGTACCAAATTTCAGACCAATCCATCCACGGGAAGTATGATATTTTAGGGGGTGTATCCCTCCCTCTTATCAGGAGTATAGGTCAGGTTTATCAATCAAGGGGTAATACTCGTACATATATAACTGAAAATTTTCTAAAAAATCATTAGGCCAATTCGAGTACAAACAAAATGTAAAAACAATGCTTGTTTAAATTAATTCTACTTACAAAATCCCATTCACCACAAGCATATGGTCCTGCTCGAACTATTACCAACAACCCAACCTTTTGTGCTAGAGTAATAAAACGAACTACATCACGGTTGCCTTCAAAATTATACTCTCCTTCTTTAAATTCATGGAAATTCCAGGGAATGTAACTAAAAAACATTGAGTGATATTTGTACATATAAAAAATCTATTTCATCTAAAAATTATGAGTATTTTAAAATGAGACACCTACAATTGAATTGCATCCAATCCAGCAGCTTTCATTTTCATAAGACGATCTTTCCAATAAATTGCAGGAAGGCGAAAGTAATGAATACTTCCAGAGACATAGCGAAATGGTTTACCATCTTTTAGAAAAACGTTATTTTTTCGATCAACCACAAATTCACGTGCTCGATTATTATGCCATTTATTTTTTAAAGGCACTAAATTGGTGTAGGTCTCCTATAAAATATAAATCAAATTATTTCATAGTACAAATAAATTATGTATAAATATATTTCTACGTATAAATAATATACACACACATGTAGAGTAATAATTATTGGTTATTTCTACTAATTAAAATGTAGTAAAATGAAATTAGTGAAGTCAAAACCAAACTCCTACACAAAGGTAAAATACTAACCTTCACGTAAATTGTTTCTTTAATAATAATTATTTTGGAAGTATTTCTTAGAAATTGCCAGCTTAAAATTATACCTAAAATAAATAATAACAACTACATATTTACCTGTTCTCCTAAACTCAATAGGAACAAATAACATTTTAGTTAGATTAATTAATATTTGTTAGGTATACTACAAATCTATTCATTATTGTTAATACATAATGAATAGAAAAATTTATAGTAATAAAATAAATTATGAATGATGTGAATAATATAATTCTTTATTGAAAAATCATGTATGAGATACAATAAGAAATCATAGTTTTATTGAAATTTAAGTACAATATATTCACAAAAATAATTTATTCATTATGGATTGGTAGCTCTCACAAATAATCAAATAGTACAGGTAACTTTGCTTCTGATAGCTTCAATTTAGGAAACACAATTTCTAATAGATTTTAATTCTTTAGTTAAAATATCCATATAATCAGTTAGGTATTTCTTTGATTGAAAATGTGCTAATCATTAGATGTTAAACAATGTACGGAATATCTGCGAATCATCATTCGTAATCTTGTGGCCACCCTGTATATCACGTGACTCAGTATTTTATTTCATCTAGAATTATAAATAATTTAAACTAAATCAAAAATCGCAAATTCAACTTACATAGTGTACAACATAGCAAACAAACTATGTATTTATTAATCATCTAAAATTTAAATAAGACTAATGTTAATATCAGCTAATCCAATTATCAGTGGCTTCTATTTTTCAATAAAAAATTATGTAAGCTTTATTCTTGAATTTAATAGAGACATATATTATTAACAAAAATTAAAGTGACTAAAATTTCAATTTTTTTATTTT
Source organism: Parotoplana pacifica (assembly GCA_034780595.1). Lineage (NCBI taxonomy): Eukaryota > Metazoa > Platyhelminthes > Proseriata > Otoplanidae > Parotoplana > Parotoplana pacifica. The sequence goes on from JAUYWI010084453.1 coordinate 8,490, forward strand.
TTTAAATTTATTTCTGATAGGTTTATCAAAAAATAAAAGCCATGTTAAAAAATACGGATTCTTTACAAGGCCATACATTTTCAAAGCGCAAACAGTAGCTCAGAACAAAGGAAATGAAAAAACGCTGAGTCTTTACCTCTGGAAATGTATGGAACGGATAGGTGGCAAAAAATAAACTACCAAGAAAGGTAACTTCTGCAATAAATTAATTAAAAGCTTTATTCCACTCCCTCCAAGTGAAAGAGAATGGGTTAGTTTTAGAATTAATATACGACGAATAAAATTTAACTGTCAAACATATCAAGTAATATGTAATTAAATCAAAGCATACATCGCCATAAGTTATTCATAAAGTATATACATAGATTTTATTTGACCAAAATTAAAATAGATTTGATTATTATAACCACATATTTAATTATATTTATTATATAACAGTTGACTCAGTTTGGTCATTCAGCCAAGGTCTAACTTCTGTTCAGTTTTTTTCGTGTAAATACTTCTCAATTTATCACTATAAACCTGTAATTGCCTTTCTTCACATTACATAAATTTTCCATGTTCTTATTTATAAAGTTTCTTACTTCTCTACTTCATCAGTCTTCATCTCGCTGTACTTCAAATTTCATGTACACAATACTTCTATTTCAAATATAATCTACATACTTTATGAAAAACTATATTGATTACAAAGTACAGAATAAAAAAAAGACTTAGTAATGTAGCAATATATTTAAATATTTAGTTTTATTCAGAAAGTTGATGCTTCAATAAAACAATTTAACATTTCCCCAGGTGAATCAAAAAATGCCAAACAAATTCACAAACTATGAAATAACAATTTAATAATTCGGGAGTATTTTAGACTAAATAGAAACATTTACTGTTTCGACAATCTTTAAAACATTGTGTCAAAACAGGTAATACCGTATTTTCTCTTCTAAACGTACATGTGCGTTTATTTATTTAGACCTTCTTAGGCTGTGCGTTTAGAGTATCGTGCAAAGTTTAATAGGTACATCTCCATGTAGGTAGTATAAATACGAACGTGTTTAAAATTCATTGGAATTTCCATAGATACCAAATTTAGGTAGCCATTGGCTGTTACTGTGCATAGAAACTTAAATATCTATGCCATCTGCTACCTATGTATCTGTGCGTCTATTAGGAGGTGCACGCTTAATAGAGAAAATACGGTACTTTTAGGAAATAGTTTTTTTATATTAAGAATTAGTCAATAATTTTTTTCAACGCGTTTATTAATTTTAAGAAAATTTAACTTCATTTTTTATCACTTTTTGACTTCTAGTGTCTTCAATAAAATTCAAATAATTTCATAATAAATATTTTTTGTTAATTGTATCTAGCTGAAACAAAATTTCATGTAAAGAACTTCACATATGAGAATTTAATATTGATGAAACAATTAATATAAATGCAATGTTGAGTGTTTGTATATTCACAGTTTCTAAAGTATTTCCATTATTCCACTAAGGCTAAAGGATACAGGCATGGATTTAGGCCAGTAGAAAAAAATCTAGAAAAATAGGAATCGGGGGTTCTGAAAATGACCCAAATTGCGTGAAAATCCAAAATACATGCCTTAGGATGAGAATACGAAATTCATACTGAAGAAACAATTATCATGCACATTATACTTTAATCACTTTTTGAGATTCTTTAAATTTAAAAACGTTTGATTTATAACCTTTTCAATATAGCTAGAAGAATTTTTATTGGGTCGCATTGATGAGGTCACGGACATATCAAAATCTGGACCATATTCGGACCAAAAACAATGTTCAGGAATGTCCGATTTTAAATCGAGAACCTGGAGCAATTGGTCATTGATTGTGTTAGGGTCTGGGAGTGGCATGTTACAAATAGAATCTATGGCAGATGAATCAGCTAAAAGCAAAGCTGTAATAGCAGTCCACAATTTACAAGTATCTGGGAAGTTGTACCCACCTCCCCCTAGCACTAATGTGGGCAGCTTTAATGAAAGGAATTGGGCCACTGCAAACAGATAAGCAGAAAATGTGAGATTAAAACAATGATGTGGATCACTGGCTAAAGCATCAGCCCCGCACTGCAGAACTAGAGCACACGGTTGGAAGGAATCGAATAACTTAGGAACTACTTGGCGGATAACAGAAATATATGCTGAATCGTTCATGCCTTCATCTAAAATATAACAGCGTGAAATACAATACGTAAAATTGGTTTACTATAATATTAGGTTCTAAAAAGTGGCAGCATATAGACCATAGAGCATGAATACTTTATGATATAGACCACCATTTGTTGATTTTATCTGAGTAATTTTATGTAAGATTACCAAAAGTATCTAAACAATATTTAAATTATACGATGAAATGTAGTTATACTAAATATATTAAATACTAACCAAAAGGAAGATTAATTGAGTAATATTTTCCTCTTCCAAATCCTAAATCAGAGATTTTCCCGGAACCAGGAAAAAAACCTTCTGACAAATGATGCAAAGAAAAAGTCATAACACTATTTGTACAGCTGAAAGCTTGTTCGACACCATCTCCATGATGTAAATCAAGGTCTACATAAAGCACACGAGGAAATGTTTCGCGTAACTTCAGAATTCCATAAACAATATCATTTAAATAACAAAACCCCGAAGCCTCACTTCTTTTCGCATGATGCCAACCACCGCCCCAGTTAATTGCACTCTATAAAATCAAAATGAAACTATTGATACCACGTTGCCCTGTAGTTCCTAGATAGTGAGGTCAGATCATTCGAAAAATAGTACAAATTGGATAAATAAACAGAAACCTTGCATACATATGCCACAGTAGAATTCGCCTATATAAAATTCACTAACAAATATTTTTCAAAATTATAAAATTTATTCTCTCTATGTAAAATATAACATAAATCGAATTCATTTATATGAAATTCTCTGTAAAAATAGTCTCTAAGGACACCTGGCAAAAAGTAACAACCGTACCACCCATGTTTTTTGTCATTTTTTATTTTATATTTACATTTTGGCTATACAACTCAATTATTTCATTTAATTTTGTTACAATCAATATGTGATGGCCCAGAAAAAAGGTCCGTTTTCGCGTTCTCAAGAGTTAGAAATTTAGTAGAGGGTATGACCACCTCTATTGGCAATGCATTCTCTACATCTTCTAGGCATCAATTCAATCAATTTTTCGATAAAATCACGTTCCATGTTTGAGAAATGCAACGACGCTCGCTCAAAAAGTTCTCGATCCAGGTTTTTTTTAAATGTAAGACCATTAATTTTCGATTGGGCTAAGGTCAGGGCTGTTGAGTGGCCAGGCAAGACGAGTAATATTGTGGTCATAGAACCATTTGGTGGCAAAAAGAGAAACGTGTGGTGTGGCATTGTTCTGTATAGATGGACTCAATAACAGGATCCCAAGCAGGTACCACACACACTCATCAAGTAGTCAATGAAGGAAGCAGCTATCAGTGTGCCTTGAATATGGTACAGGGGGATCAATCGGTTCTATGAAAAAGTACACCACGCATTGAAACCACCCCACTCCCTTGGAGACGTGGCTGATAAATGTATCTTACACAATGTACACCTCTACAACTGCGAAAAAGGCGACGCTGATGTTTTTGAACCATTTGTAAAGACACCGTCCAGTTCTGGTGTTGCCGAGCAAACTCTATCCGCAGACGTTTTTAGCGTGCAGTAAGGAAAGGTTATTTCGATGCTACATAAGATTACAGACCAGAATAGAAGTCGATGTCGAACCGTGCGCGGAGATCCGTAACAGTAACCTATCTTGACGTTCAGTCGATACCTTAGGCCTTCCACTTCTGGGGATGACGCAATCAGTGATTCAGGCACTCGTTTCAACAGCCTAATTATTTCTCTGATCTAATGGAGGCCATAACACAACGGACCTGCGTAGCTGCGCTGTGTAATTAAACATTTTTATTACTTTCCATTACAGCTGAAAATGGCGTAATTCAGTGTTAGGAATTAAATGAGCTGTTAAACAAATATTTTTTCATTAAAGTGTCGCAAAATAGCTTCAAAGGTTAACAGCACTTCTATTTATGATATAATGGCGATTTAACAGTAAATCATAAAAATTAAGATTTATATGCAAATTTAGTAAATATTATAGCTGGTATGATTACTTTTTGGAAGGGGTGTCTAAATAATATTGTACCCATAGCTTAGGAAAATAATCTGCACCAGCGACCCCACCTAAATGTGAGAAAAGCCAGAAAAAAGAAGATTGTACCAATAGCTTGACTAGAAAAAAAACGATGTATTCATGTCCATCTTAATTTATCTACCTCAAGCTGGGGAATGATCTTGTCCCTCAAGCTGA
>JAUYWI010084464.1:0-12850 GCA_034780595.1 Parotoplana pacifica
ACTGTGTGTAGGTTGACAATGTCCGCAAGAGGTATTGATTCGCGTGTATTGATTGCTTTGCCGGCAGGCTAAGTTTTCTATGTTTGTTAGTCTATGGCTCAAACACGGGTACTCTGGCATGTAAGACGAGTGTCCTAATTACTGAGGCATCAAGGCTGTTGATGACTTGGAGCGCCAAGTTGTTTATCTTTTTGATTTTTAGACTCGAGCTCGGTCAAGTTATCGCTTCAAAATATTTTTCCAAAGGTATGTGACTGACTATGATATATTCCAAATTTTAGCACAATCGATCCACCGGAATATAATTTTGAGTCTTTTAGAGAAAGCTGACTTCATTGTTATATGAAATATTTCCCCCAATACTTTTGGAAATATGCATTTTTATATTATAGGTCATATTTGCGTAAAAATATGAAATATACACTTTTATTTGGTACAACCTTCTGGACAAAACTTATCTGACAGCCCTATAAAACAGGTCTTCTATATCCGACTTGTCAATCTTTGTTGCCAAATACGTGATCCTGAGATAACAATAATTATGCAAAAAATAGTTATAAAATTCAGTCAGCGCCTACATAATAATATTGTGAGATGATAGGAAAGAAAGTTGCCCATTAATTTTTTAAATGATTTTATAGATTCATTTTAGATAGATATCAATTTTCTAAATTATTTCCTTAAATTCCGTGTCAACACGAATAAAATAAATCATAATGTAGATTGACAAGTAGAAGAAGCATTTAGACGATAAAAATTACCTGGCCAGCTTTTCCTTATTGAATTTTTGTTCAGATATATTAAAGATTGATTTATCAGGTCCGCGGATTTCCAAATGCAATTAAGTATATTAACTCGATCAAAAGTTCATTCACTCTAATTCCGAAGATTTCTTCAATAAATATTTTTCAAATTATGTAGATATTTAATTTTATTATAACTATCATTAACATAGGTATGTAGTTTTTTATTAAATGCTATACAGATGCGCCAACTGGACCTTGTGCGTGTCCGTGGAGATTTATAGCAACATGTAATATTGCAATGTTATACAACTTAAGTACACTAACTTGGATACACACAGTTATCTACTTAAAGATAATCAAGATATTTTCTAAATGCACAGGGCATTTTGCATACTAACTATCTGTAGGCCGAGTTTAATATGGGATACCTAACCTCAATCTTGCTAATTAAAAATCAAACTCTGGTGGTTTTATAGTAATGTTGTTGTTGTTGACATCTAGGCATGTATGTAGGTACATGTATGAAGAATATGATTTTGAGGCACATGGTGAAACAAATTAAATGCTAGCGTGTAAGGTTTACAACCATCTTTAGTACATGTACATGGGTAGTAACCGCTATATTCTTTGCATTTTGGTTGCAATTTTGCGTAGCGATATTTTAATTTATTTAAATAACGACGATAGGGGGGGGGGGGGTAATAACATATATTAAAAAGTGTCCAACCACACTAAATATTTATATTTTAAATTTTCATTAGGAATATATTTTGCAGAATCAGATCATCTTATTTATTACTGGGTGGGTGTCGGAAAAAAAAGAAATATGATCTAATATGTGTCTAACAGAATTTAAAATGTTACCTAACTGGGTTAGTTTTCACAATTTCAAGTTTGTTTGATTGTTTGTACGAGTATATAGTTGAAGCAAAGATTTTTGTAAAAGGTATGTACATATGTATGGTATAAAATAATAATTTAACATAGAATTTTAAAATTATACTTGTATTTCAAAACATTTTCTAGAGAAAATGTGGTTTCTATTTTTAGTTATCAGGGACCTAGTCAGTTTGGTGAACACAAATAGTTTTGAAGTGATTTCTGACTTTTCCAAATAAATCATCTATACCTCTCCATAAATAATATCCAATTTTCCTAAATTTGATTGGAATCAGCAAAATATATTCCACGTCTAGACATTTCATAGTTTCTGAATATGTAGTAATCCAGGTGTCGGGGGAATATGGTGGTTGTTGCAGCAAAGATATGTTTTGGTTGATAAGCTATTCACGTACTAGTACTGCCACATGTGGTCTGGCATTGTCATGTTGTAACCTCATTTCCCAAGGTTGGCAACTCCTCTCGAAATTGTTTTATATATCCATAGATATCCATAGAGTATTTTCATAGACTATAACACAATAACATTAATCTATTTATATGTTGTAACATTGTAATCATTAATATAAACGTTGACTAAAAAACGGGAAAAAATGCCGGGGCCTATATATGTTAGGTATACGTGTTATTCATCAACCCAGCAAATTTATTTAAATGTTATCCTATTCTGAATGGATCAATCTGAAAGACATTAAAGAGACATTCAGCACTTGCTCATTTTAATTTTCATAAATATTGACATAATTATCGATCAGCTAGGAAGTGCTCCGATAAATTGAGGAAGAACGCAGCAAAATGGTCTTAAAAAGATCTAGATTTTTCATAATTGACACGCGGAATACCAGTCAAAATAATGAAAAAATTCATCTTCTATTTACGACATCATTTTGGTCTAACGTATTGGAAATAAAAACAATAAATTCTGGTTTCAGTAAGTAATGTGTCTATCAGAAAAAAAAACTAAAGTCATTACTTTCTCATCATACAACACAATAAATAGGATACAATTTAGAGGAGTCAAACCAAGGTGTGTTGTGGCCTGGTGAATGTGATGAGGAGTCAAATCAATATGTGTTGGGACCTGGTGGAGGTGATGAGGAGGAGACAGACCAATATGTGTTGGGACCTGGTGGAGGTGATGAAGAGGAGACAGACCAATATGTGTTGGGACTGGTGGAGGTGAGGAGGAGGAGACAGACCAATATGTGTTGGGACCTGGTGGAGGTGAGGAGGAGGAGACAGACCAATATGTGTTGGGACCTGGTGGAAGTAGTGGTGAGTCATACCAAAATGCAACGGAGTTCATGACGAGACAGCCCAAAGAGTGTTGAGACCTGGTGGAGATGATATGGCAGTTGGAGACAAATCAAACAATATTGATGTATTATTAACTAATTTCGACTGTTGAAAGATAATCAGAAAAATGCAATTAGAACCAAAATACTGAAGTACATCTATAACACAGAGTGGGCTTCCGAGTAAAGGCTCACAGTGTGAATCATGGACAAATATATTACGTTAAAGTACCTAATAAAATATAAAATTCACAAAAAGGTACTTTCCTATTTACTTCACAGCCAACCTGTTAGAAATTATTCAAAATATAGCTGGGTACCCCCCACAGTAGGCTCTAACCGTTAAAAAAATCCTTTATTGAAATTAATTTCCTCATAATATAGTTTATTGGAATGCCTTCATATTTGACATACATACGTATCTATCTGTTATATTATTATTGTGCCAAATAAAAAAGCTATATTTTTATACAAAATCAGAAATTGAGGTCTACTGATTTGGACCCAGAATCAGTCGATCAAATTGTTTCAAATTTAACTGATAATGACTAGATTTATTCCAAGACAGCTAGAAAATTAATTTGAAACTTATAAGCTAAACAATTTTAATGATTTAAATGCAGTAATTTTCTTTGATAATTCTAGGTAGAATCATTTTAATTGTTAAAGAATTCACTAAAAGGAGAAAATAAAATATCCAATCATTTACAACTATTACAATTCTAAATTTCAAATTTAAACAATGTTGAATGATTCAACTGGATTTTATAAGAATTTAATGGGTCTCATCCAAAGATTGATAAAATTGATTATAAAATCAATGATTAATAACTTTGCAAAAGTTCTTAAATGTTTTTTTAGGTAATACATATGTGTCATAAAACCAAATTATTTTGGAAACTTTAATATTAGACCTTCAGTGATTTTTAAAAATTCCGTTTGATTTTAAATATGTCCAACCAAGATTATAGTTACACCTGCTTTTTTGGGCAACCCGATTAAGTATTTTAATCAAATAAACTTTATTATTATTTTTGTGTACCTAATTTAAAAAAATGTATATTCGATAAATGTTTTCTATGTATTTATTTACCAAATTTTAATCCTAACGATTAATATAGGAAGTATGATTTTTAGGTGGAGTAGCAACAGCTGGTAAAAAAAGTATTAACTATCTGCACTAGTTTACAATCCTACGATCAACATGCGAAACTTGCGCAAAATTTTGTGAGACACTGAGTTAATTTGCGTAAAGAATTTTGAAAATTGTGTATAGAAAGATGTTACCGTTTATGATTTGTTATTCAATAAACCTGTATTTTGTAAATATGGGTTGTTTTAAAAAAACGCGTTTTTTCAGTTTCAAAAAAATTAATGATCTTATTTAGAGTATTATGGTACGAAAAACATATTTAATATGTACCAACAACTTTAAAAATAGTCGCCCTTGAGCATCAATAATCTGTTTGCATGTTCTCTGTAATTTCTAAAGCTGTCGTTCCATAATAATAGCTGCAGTGTTCCATACCAGATGCTTGTTCAAATAATTCTGTACATCTTCTATCTCAGGAAGCCATCCCCAACTTCGGAAAGACCATCCTGTCACAGATATTCGTATCCGGACTGTAAGATGCTTGTTTCAGAAGCGTGCCGGTGGTTTTACTGACATGAGGCCGTGAATTGTCGTACTGCAGCACACAATTTTGCAGTAATTCAAAAGTGGTGAAGAATGTCATGGCCTCGCCCAATAATTCAATGTTGAGTTCTGAATCTATGGAAACAACTTTATTTAACACTTTCGCAAAACTGAGACCTTTAAATTGGTAGCCACACGTGCTAGAACTGTCTTCGTTGGAAATAAAAAAGAATGTTTTTTAAACACCCTATAACTTACAATTGTTTTATGCAAGAAATCTGCAAGTTGTTTACGAAAAATATGTTCGATTTTTAGTGATACTGCGATATAAATATATTTGAAATTACATAATTTTATTTCAAAAGTCTTTGTAATACAAAGTTTAGTGTTTATTTAGCAATAATCTCAAATTTTCTGAATATATTTCATGAATAAGGAAATCGTAAGTTTTACAAGATAATTTGTTTTTTGGCTATGAAACAGGTTTATTAAATCATTTTAATTCAAGTTTTACATAAATCGTAGGTAAATGTCTAACAGACCAACATCTTTTTTAAAGTTCTATACATATTTATTTTTTACGAAAGTGTCTTGCAAGGTTGTGCAAGTTTCGTAAGTTGACCTTAAGGTTGTATACTAGTCTAAGGCTAAAAAAATACAATTTGGTGTACGCAATAAATTGTCAATACAATAATATAAAATTATATCAAAGGTAACACAAAAGAATGCAAGTTAAATCAGAGTTCCACTTCAATTAACCGCGGCTGAAACTCTTTGATTTACTATAAATTGTTTTGTTTGTTTTCATACCAATTATGTAATTTTAAATTTGATACTCTCGGTCCAGAAAAAATGTTGTATGTATCTATAGTACCAGAATACCTATTTTGGTAAATCTTTCTAAAATTATTGTATACAATAAATACTCTATTGTTTAAAAATGTTGACAAAATGAGATTTGGCCAAAGTGTACCTACATATTTTTACACATCTTTTGGTTGGATTACATTCATTTCTATGTTGTTAGTACTGTTGAAGGCTTGACTGATATTATTTATTATTTTTATGTTTTCTGCAGTAAAGATTTATTCTACATATGTATATCTACCAAATATTAATCCAAAAAAGTACATTTTATGGCGGAATCACATTTTGACCTTAGGCAGTTGAGGAAGTCGGACTCAAAACATTTTACACAAAAAAATTCATAGTTAAATTTCATAGAAATCGGTTGTACGTATTACCGTTTTATATGAAAAGTTTATCTAAGGATTAATTTATAATAGAACCTGAACATGTTTTAGTATGTTCCTACCTAATATATGAAAATCTATATGAAAAAAAGTTTATATTCCAAATATTTATATTTATTAGTGATTTTTAAAGATCTTTTATTCAATTAAAAGTGTGTAATAATTTTGTATTTAAAATAAGAACGATTTGTTTAGTTTTTGAGATAATCAATTGTTAATTGTTTTCTTCAAAGTTATGGCCCAAATTAGTCTTTTTAATGTAAAGTCACGTCATAATGATGTAGGTACAGGCTCAACAGATACTCATTTCAGAAAATCATCACTAGATCATAATAATCATATAGGCTTATAATAATCAAAGTACAATCGTATACAATAAGTTGTAATGAAGAAGTATTAAAATTTCTATTAAAAATCGGAATAGATTTTTTTATAAATATATTTTAGCCAATAGAATTTAAAAAATCGGATGTTTTAAAAATGAAAAATATTAGTTTCCAATCATTATATTTAAATACCAATATATCATAAAATTTATTTAGCTACATTTTTTGGTTATAGGTATTCTGCAATATCTCCCTCTATGTAGCGTTGTTAATGTCTTGTACATTTTTCTGGCATACCACTTTTAAGGTTTCCTCTGCACGACGAGTAGATATACTCTTCCATCAAAACTCTAATAAGTTCACGACTACCTATGCATGTAGCACAGCAGGTTTGTTAATGTAACAGAATTGCGGAGTGGGTATACCCATAGCTATAGGGCCAACCTAGAGAGGGGCAGTTAAGAGACATGCCTGGGGATGGGGCACCTATGGGCAAGCGTTGGTAGGGTGGATACACCTTAACTGCTTACCGTCAAAGACTTTTTGTAAGCCCTGTATTTCTTTGTATATGTATACATTTAAAAAAATAATAAAGGGCGTATCTGTTATCTGCCTCCTCTCAAGGCTTGCCCTATAGCTACTCTCTACGCAGTTCTCCCTCTTTATCAAACCTGCTGTGCTGCATGCATAGCATAATTGAGTTATTACTTCATCATTATTAAGTCAATCTCAAACAGATTTTTATAGAAAGAAATCTTCAGAATTAAATTCAATGTTTCTAAAAGGTTGCGGTTGTCGAATAAGATGTGACGGTTAGTTTTAGTAGGTAGGTACATTAGTTACTCGTATATAAAGCACCATAATAAAAGAGTATATAATAATATTTGTTGTCAATTCTTGAACTATTTAGAAGACCAGAAAACCGGTTCTGTTGCATTTTTAATAAATAATGGGTATAAACGTCCAATTTTTATTAAAATTTTTCTTTAATTTATAAAATTAATAAATATTAAAAGTACAATATATGCCTACAGACGCCACTATGTAAAGTAATCTATTTTAACAGTTGTTTCAAAAAGTTATTGCAATTATTGCAGTTATCACTACAGATAAAATGTTAAGTGCATATATTAAAATGTATTCACACACTCTTTTAGTGGTCACAACCTAATTGCAATCTTATTTTATAGTTATCATAATATTTTTTCTGAAGAGATTTATTTTATAAGTTGACAATGTTTTCTAATAAACATTGGCAACATCAAAATAACTTTTAGTTTATGCAAAAAAATGCTATTATGAATTATATTAAATATTGCAACGAAAAAGAAATAATCGTAAAACTAAATGATAAATCATTTTCCTGTATGGAACGCAAAAGTGTCGTTAGTAAAAAAATAGGTATATTTGAATGTCTATCTGTGTCTCCTATCCTAATGCAAAGAAGTAAACTACTGAGAATTTTATTTTCCTAAATATCATTAGAAAATGTTTGATATTTAATATTTTAGTTGATTATTTATAAAAATAATTATATTATTATATTCAAATTGCCATTGTTAATAAGAAAAAAATAATTAGGTATACAAAAAAATCCTGAAAGTGTGTTAATGCCAAAATTTATATCAATCGGGTTGAGTCGGCAATAAACCTTTTTGGGGATGGAGGGAGGGATTGTACAACTACTCCTGCTGCTATTGTTGGCGAAGGATTAATATCGACATAGATATATCACAAAATCAACAGATTTGTACTCTTTATTTGTTTAAGTGAATGAAAACATTAAAACCATTTATAAACCATATAAAATTTCATTTAATAATATACAAATGTCCATACTGTTTACCAGTTATCTGTTATGTAAATAGTTTTATGCTGGGAACATGAAATTCATGATACATTATTGTGCTGTAAAAATATATATGCAGAGAAAAGTCTCCGTTTTATAGCATAGCGTTTAGATGTTGAATTATTTAGCCTCTGACACCTAATATAGATAATAAGTATTTTGTATTGGTCAATTGTGGCTTGAATTAAAGAGTGCATAGTATATAAGCTAGTTTTCTTTCAACAAAATTGGAGTTATCTCATTTGTGTTCCAAAATTATCAACAATCATGAGCTACGCTGATATTATTAAATCTTTCCCAAAAATTACTGGAAATGATTTCTGGAAAAGAAAAATGAAGACATCTTTCCGCAATTTTGACAAGAACTGCAACCAAGTACTCAACGAAGAAGATTTTAGATTGACAGCAGAAATCATGGTAGCTGGCCACAAATTGGAAGGTGCCCTAGCTGAAACAATGCGCCAACGCGTCAAAGATGTTTGGATGACTCTAATTTCGGGTATCCATGGAAACGGCACCAACACCTCTGTGACCGAAGAGCAGTTTGTCAATACTGCTATTCAGAATGCTGCTAGCGGTGCCTTATACGACAGTTTAGCGAAACTCGCTCAGGTTATTACTTTGACCATGGATGTCGATGGTGATGGCATCATTTCTAGAGTAAGAAGTTTTTATGGTTTTAAAGAATATTTATAAAAAAACAAATGATAAAATTTAAACTTTGTAAACCTTTATCAAAACTCTGTTTTTCTGGTTTTATTAGTTGAATAATTAATTTTAGAACTTTATAAATTATAAATCAGTTACATAAATCGCAATCTAACCTGTCTTGTGCGTGCATAATTCTATCATCAGTTGTAGTACAATTCGTATTAACGGAAGCATGGTTAACATTAAATTTAGTATCAAATATATCTGGATAACGTTATTCTAGTAAAGAAAATGAATTTATAATATTTTCTCCTAATAAGGACGCAAATTTTATTTTATTTAGAAATAGAATTTGGAATTTAACTATACAATTCAACGATATTTGTTATAAAAAGAAGTAATGTTTCATACCAGTCATATAGTCATATAGGTACTATGTTTTACCTAAAAAAATATGGCTCAAATAAGTCTTCCGGTTTAACTTTATCCTTTAATTCAAAATTCATTATCCATAAAACTAAAATGCCTATTGCAGAGTTGTTTACCCTTCCGCATTCCGCATTAGACCCCCAAATTCCGAAATTCCGCATTGGGGCCATAAGCGAATATTCTCTTCCTCTTAAAATTATATAGGTAAGAGAATAATGTAGGCTAACCAATAGCACTTGTTCTTGAGTTAATCAGGCGCTTTTGCAAGGAGCATAACACAGTCCGTGTTTGGATTTTGGTAAAGAAACTTCCCCTAAAAAAACCTGTCCTCAAACATGCTGTGGTGGTCGACCCTGTATCCAAGATAACAATTGATATTGATAGTCTAACATACTTGCAACATTCGAACATGTTTTTTCGACAGTCATTAAAAACTGGGTAGGAAAAGGCCTGAATGAGCACTGAGACCACACAGTCACTACTAGTTATTAAATCCAAAACGGGTAACTTTTTAGACTCAAATCACCAAATGTCAACTGGCACCCTGCAACGATTGAAGAGTGCTTATTACAAGTCGCTCGAAAACAAATAAGGCAGATTGACTATTTTGTACTCATGACACTACTTGTTGTAGCTATCATTGTAATTGTAGTATTTCAACTTTTCACTCTAACTTTATTAGTACATGTTGATATGCATTAATGCTACACGTTTTTATTTTTTGCCCCCTCCCTCTGGTTTCGCCATGCACCCCCTAAATTCCGCATTTTTATCAATAAGGGCAAACAGCTCTACTATTTACATGTGTCAGTCTAGGTATTTACAATATGTATAGGATTTGACAAAAATATTTTTTCACATAGTGTTTTGTTTTGGTAAAAGAAACAATTTTTTTTGTTATCAAAATATTTTGTATTTTATTTTATTTCTTAAACAGAAAGAATTCTCTGTATTCAGCGAAGCTTTTGGTTGCAACAAATATCATGGTGATATTGTGTTTGATATTATGGATCGTGACGGTGATGGCCAAATCTCAGCAGACGAATTCCTTCTATGTTTCCTCGATTTCTATCTTAATGAAGACACAATCAGTCCTTACAAAGTATTCCGTGGAGCTTTGATCCCTTTGTAAATAAATGTCTAATTCATTCAAACTAGACTACAAAATTCTTCTTATTTTATGTGTATTAATTTTTATCTGTATCAAAAGTGAATATTTTTATTTTTAGCAATTTATTTTAATGTTTAGTGTTTTTTTAAATTTGAATAATTTGAACTATTCACTTAAATTTGACATGGATTAAATTTGTCAATATATTTACTTAGTATCATTATCCTGAAACAATCAATGTATACTTACCAGTATAAACTTTTATACAAAAATAAAGATATTGCATTTTGTAACGACTTGCACTTGGTATTTTGATATAGTTTAAAATACTTGAAATATAAATTTTATATCAATAACATCACTTTAAAATTTCATCGGTATTTTCATTGAATTCATTCATCAATAAGTGTTGTATAAAATTTATACAGCTAAAAGCAATCAAAAACACATATTACCTAATAGGAAGGTACATATCTATGCAAAATTGACTTTGAACAAAGAAAAATATCATTGAATTTGATAGTACAAAAAATGATGTTATTTGGTTAAACAGTCTGAATTCAATTTTGAATTCACTTTTAAAGAATCGTTCTTTTAGAAATGTATATATTAAACGGATGCTTTCGCATAAGCTCTAATATGGTGTATGGCACTTCAAAAATATATGTATTTAATGCACTAAGCTAATGGTTGATTTCAAAATCAATTCTAGCTGAAACTGAGCATATTTTTCGTTTTTAATACACTGTAGAAATACAAGTACTGAAGACGGAACATGGCTAAATTCTGTACCACATTTATGAAAAAGAATATTCTTGGATTTTGTAATTGATGTCTGTGATTTAAGAATTAGTACATTAAAATTGAAATACTGTGTCTATTTTTATGCCTTCTTCTTCTTATGGTACAGGGCCTCAGCAGCACCCAGTCCTTCCCACATATTCCACTAGTTTCACCGAGTCGAGGAAATAATCATTGGGGCCGTGGCCTCGGGGAAGATTTTCATTCTAATGTTTCTCCTTTTGTCTCAAGAAGTGATATAGTGTTCTGCCAAGTTGCAGTCTTTGCACGTGGGAGAAGTGGATATCTGTTCTTATCGAAGGCATTCTTAATCTTCATGATTGCTGCCTGGCTATCGAGAAAGATTCTGATGGATTCGGTTTTTATGTCAAAACTTTCTTGATGCTTTCTTATATGCCGATAATTTCTGCTCTAGTTGATAAGCACCATTTCCCGGCTGGGACTGAGTATATCTCTTTATGCCCATCTTTTTCAAATTTGATTCCTGCTCCTCCGTTGAAGATTCCTTCCTCTGCTGACCCGTCGGCGGTGAAAATTTTGTAATCAGTTTTGTCTAGGGTGATAAGGAATTCTATAGCTGCAGCTTTCCTCTTAGAAGGGAAGGCGTCTCTCTTATATACTTCTCACTTTTTCTCTCGGTTCTCTTTCCATAAGGACATATCCTATCTCTCCATTCTGTTGATGTCTTGAGCCTTTATTTGAGGATTTTCGTAGCGAGGATTTTCTGAGGGTCGTGATCATCTCTTCTCATTGCTCTCTCATAGAGTTTCACGGCCTTTACATATCTTGCCCCTGGTATCGATCTTCTCCAGCCCGGCTTCATTAATGCAGTCTTCATTTCTCGTTCCTTATACACAACCCGTTAAGGATCGGGCCGCTCTCGCTTGAATAGTATCTATATGTTTCTTGGCTCTTAGGCAAGCCAGTGGTATCCCAGCGCATCCTGCATATTCCATAGCAGATGGGATATGAGTGGTGTAGACACTCCGCATAAGCTTGGTGTTGCTACCCCAGTGTCTGCCGCTGATGACTAAAAATTATTTGATCCTATTGTTAGCTTTGTTAGACATCTTTTTCTAAAGAGAGAGGTGCACACTGCGGTTACATGGCGCTACCAAACTATGTTCTCCCCGGGCAAAGTAGGCACGTTAACTTTCTAGCAGGCGGTCTAAGAGAAGGAAAACCCCGAGCATAAAACCGGGGAAGGCCACCCCTTATCAACCACCTCATTTATGATAATGTACAAAATTTAGACCACAAATAACGGCGTGTAGGCAGCTGATCTCCACATAGGAAACAGAGGCTCGCCCGGTAGTTTTGAAACGCGTGGAAAGGCTTCACTCGACCGTCATCAAGCTACTTTCCATATTAACAGGTACAATCACTGTAAGGGCGATACCAATGCAGACCGCCGCCGAGTGGTACAGTGAGGGCTAAGGACACGCACAAGCCCACGAAATGGTTGCATTATCTGGGGTCCATCCAACCATACCACTAATTTTTATGCCTCGTTGTTTTACA
Source organism: Parotoplana pacifica (assembly GCA_034780595.1). Lineage (NCBI taxonomy): Eukaryota > Metazoa > Platyhelminthes > Proseriata > Otoplanidae > Parotoplana > Parotoplana pacifica. The sequence goes on from JAUYWI010084464.1 coordinate 12,519, forward strand.
TTGAGGCATTGTAAATAAGTGTTTACAAACAGAATTAGTCATTTCGTAAAAGTAAATGTTATTTTGTATGGACAGCTTACAAGTACCAACAAGCTTGACTGGCCATCTTATCATGCTTCAGCTTGGGTGTAGAACAATATACATATGATTACATAGATTTGATCTTGAAGGGATTTTGTTTTTATGTTGAAGCCATGTTTATATTTTTACACATCTTTGGGTTGGATTACATTCATTTCTATGATGTTAGTACTGTTGGTTGGTTGGTTGAAATTCCTGCTCGCCGATGAGGCATGCTCACCGATTAGTAGCTAATCGGTCTTCCTGAAGAG
>JAUYWI010084475.1:0-12848 GCA_034780595.1 Parotoplana pacifica
GCACAGACGGTCTTGCTTCATGAGAGGCTAAGGCTAATGAGCTCCGACATTAGCTATATTCGCATCAACGAAGCCTGTGGGGTGTTGGACCTCCCTTAACCCCGTCAAAATAATACAACTTATTTATCATAGAAGTAGGTACGATACAAAAGTTCTGGAATGTAAATCTCGCAAATGTTTTAAAAAAACAAAGCCTCACCTTTACGTAATAGCCAGGTTTATCTGATATTATGCATAATTATGAAAAAAGAAAAATTGCACATAAAGTTGCCATCCTGGCTAATGAATCTGTTCCAATTTGGATCAATCTGCTTCAATCTGTCCCAACTTGGATCAATCTACTTCAATCTGTCCCAATTTGTATCAATCTACTTCAATCTGTCCCAATTTGTATCAATCTACTTCAATCTGTCCCAATTTGGATCAATCTACTTCAATCTGTCCCAATTTGGATCAATCTACTTCAATCTGTCCCAATTTGGATCAATCTGGTTCAATCTGGTCCAATCTCATTTCCATCAAACATCCGGTACCAAGAGGGCCAAACTATTTGCCTATTCGTTTCTTTTTTTTTGGAATATTTAATCGATAAGGGAGTGATAGCATAATTAAATCTCTAAAATGTAATTAAATAACACCCTAAAAGGTCAAAAAGTGAGCCAACTCAAACCCTAAAACAGAGGAAATTATTTTCCGCTTTAGATGTTTGCTAATTTACAATATTTGAGCTAATAAAGTCAAACTTTAAATTGCAATTTGTGGAATTTAATTCTGTTTCTTTGAATTTATTGCATTTCAGCTTTTATTTATCTAAAATGCAATAATATTCGTAAATTTAGGGCTAACACCCTGAAATGATTTCTCTCTTGTAAGCCCCATTAACAAAATCTTTTACCGACAGCGCAAAACATTTTTATAGTGAGAGCTAACACCGAAAATTGTTTTACTTATTTTGGCTATCAGCTAACATTCTTTTCATCTTTTTATCTTTAATTTTATTTTTTATAAGTAAGGGATTCAAAAGCGTTTATCTTTTTTTCAAAAGTGGTGATCCTAGTTAAGGTTGACATGCAATTAAATTTCTTTCAATAAGATAGTTCTACCAAAAACTGTTAGTTGTTATGCATATTGATGTTCCTAGCAACATTTGTTCAGTGCAAATTTGATTAAATGTGAGTTCTTATTTGATAACTAAGGTATCATTTATTGAAATATCCATAAAAGTATTTGTAAAATTTATTGTTGCTATATAATGCTGGCCTTCATAGAAACAGTTCCCAAGAAAGAGTATACAAATTTAAATTTATTATATAATATCATTCATTTTATATAAGTAAAGACAACTTTTTCTAATGCAATATTACTGTCCCTAGCAACAGTTCATATATGAAAATTAGGACTTTATGCATAATTATTTCCATGTTCAATAAATTTGATTGAAGAAAGCATTGTTGAATTAAAATCACATAACGACAAACTCAATGGAACAAACAACGAAATGAACGGTGAGATAATTTATCTGCGTCTATTCAAATTTTACAGATAATTTGCTTCTTAAATGAATTTCTTAATTTTCTACACCTCTGCTATAAAAGTTTGGTATATAATAGCTACTTTTCTATATCTTTTCTAAAAATGTTTGGTTGATAATAGTTACCATTAAACAATCTAAGAATCTCGTAAAAGTATTTATTCTTTCTGCTCAATCAAACTCTAATAATCCTCCTCGTTCTCCTTCACCAACTTCTTCAACTTCATCTCTATTTGGCACTTCACTTTCCCCATCTAAGTCATCTTCAGTTGATGGCACCACTTCTCGGCCTACATCTCCATCTAATTCACCCTCTGGTCACACCTTTCTCTTCTCAATTACTTATCACATTTGTTCCTCTTTCTAAGTCTGCAGCTTCCTTCTTTTATGCTAATCGTCCTTTGAATCTCCTTTCATGAGCTCTCGTCATCTCCAAATGAAACGTACTTGTTCTCTTATTTCTCACATTCAAGTTCCTATTAATAAACGTCTAGATTCTTTTTAAAAAACTAAGTTCCTAATAGTCTGAGTTCATCTTCTCCTTCGTATGCTTCGATGACTAATAATTATTCTCTCAGTCCACCTCTAGTATCTTCATTACCAAATAATCTTCATTGCCAAATAAAATGTCAATTGTTTTTAAATTTCGTTTTTTAGATAATTTTGATCGATTACAAAATTAATTATTTGTTTGTTTGTGTCCCTTTTAAATGTTCTGTCTAATAAAAACCTCGCATATGATATCGCTACCTTGCATCTTTGTCCGATCATTAGGAATATCTTTTAAATTTTTTATATGGTAATTATCATTTGATGTGGTCATCTAGCTAGTCATTGGTATACATTTATAAAAGCTATTTGTGGCAACCACATAAATAATGAGATGAAGAATATCACATTCAAATTTGTAGAGCTTGTGCTAATATCGTTCGATTTTTAGAAATTTATAGAAATTCATCAAACGTAGCAAAATGGTTAAGCTTATATAATGTGATGGGAAATGGTTCATCTGAAATGCTCAATTGATTTCTCTAAATTGTGACAGAATTCCTCACCATCATCAGTTTTAATAAATGCTATAAGTTCACTTACAGAAACAATTTGATAAATATTTTACCACTACTGGTTTTTTAGTTCTCTTTATTAATTGCTCTATCAACCACCAATTGTGAGGTATTCTTTTCAGGTTCAGCGAATGTAGGCTTTTGGTTTATCCTGCCTTTGATGGTGTTGAAGATGCTAAGCCTGTGTCTTCTTTAGCATAGGTATTCCTGAGGTAGATGCATCTACTTTCTTTCTGGAAATCTTTGTACCAGTCTGAGCATTCTTACCAATGTTGCTCAATCCATAAATTGTATTCAGGGTTTTGAGTTGGAGTAAATAACTGGATGCATTTTAAATTAGGTTTTTAATATCTTTAAGGCTATGGAAAATGTTTTTATTTATCAATATATCCTCTGATAGAACGATTAGTGCAAATATGGATATGATTACCCAATGTGATTTGAGGGGTTAGAATTACTCCTTGGCAAAGAGTGTAGAGGGAATCTTTAAAATGCTAAAGGTTTCTCTACTTCCAAGGATGAATTGCTGATGGTATCAAGAATTTAAAATATGTATTTATGGCAAAACATCTTCTTGAAGAAATGTCTAGATTAGACCTTTTAGACGAGACATATAGCTTACAATCTTCTTTTTGGAGAAATCTGTTTGAGAACCTTCTAGATGGAAAATCAGGCGTAGAATCGTATATTGTAACTCGATAGTTTATAAGCGAATTGATAATATTCTAAGAAATATATTCTACAAAATAGTCTAGTTTAGATGCCTTGAGCGTAAATACGTATTGTGGAATTATCCATCGAAAATAACTTGGTTAGAATCTTCAAGTAAAATTACAGGTTTAGGATGTTCTCTTGCAAAAATAAGTTGTTTAAGATATTAATGTGGATATGCCTGGAATAATGATTATTTAAAACAGGAGTCTAATTGAGTATCTTCTAGGACAAATATTTTATTTACAATTTCTATTTTAGAATTGTCAGAGGAAATTGCCAGTTCAGAATCACTTAGTTTAAAATCGATAGACTCGTCTAACCCATAGATACAGTTTTGGATGTTTTACAAAAGAATATTTAGTTTTGATATATTCCATAATAAACATCTAGTTAATAATTGTTTAATGAAAATATGTGGTACAGAATCTTCTACCAATATTCTCAAGTTTATAATTTTTAAAAGGGTCATTTTGACATATTTGCTCGCGAATGTTGTAGAAGGAATTTTTAGTTATTGTATAATTTCCATTGAGAATAAAATAATGTTGTGCTTTGTATGCATTTAAATTCTTGCTGTAACTATATTACTAACATTTTATTTATTGTAATTGTTAGCTGATAACGAAACTCTTACAAATGAGATTACCAAAGCGTTGATAATTGAGATAAACACTCAATTTTTACTGATTGTTATTTTGTTCTCAATGGAAGATGTTATTTGATGTGACCGAAATGTCAATATAATTTGACAGTATACCAGATAGATTCTTACATTTGAAATATAGCAAACTATAGTGTTAATTCGTTTTAAATATCTTTTTTTGAGATAATTTTGATCGATTACAAAATAAATGTGCAACTGTGGAAAGTAAGAAGACTAAAAGTGCGATCAATTAATTATTTGTTTGTTTCTGTCCGTTTTAAGTGTTCTGTCTAATGATATTGCGACCTTGCATCTTTGTCCGATCATTAGGAACATCTTTTAAATTTCTTATATGGTAATTAACATTTGATGTGGTCATCTAGCTAGTCAATGGTATAAATTTATAAAAGCACTTTTTGCCAACCACATAAATAACGCGACCAAGCATATCACATTCAAATTTGTAGAACTTTTGGTAATATCGTTCGATTTTAGAATATTATTATAAATTCATTAAAAGTAGGCAAAATGGTTAAGCTTCTTCAATGTGAAATGCTTAATGGATTTCTCTAAATTGTGACTAAATCATTTGTTTTAGTAAATGCAATAAGTTCACAATTTGGTTATCTATTTACCACTATTGGAAGCCTGTACTTACATACGTGATCTTAATGGTTAATAACTTGCTCTAGCAACCACCAATTGTCGGTACTATTCTCTGGTTCAGCGAATGTAGGCTATTTGGTTTATCCTGCCTTTGATGGTGTTGAAGACGCTCAGTCTGTGTCTTCTTTAGCATAGGTGTTGCTGAGGTAGATGCATCTTTTTTCTTTCTGAAAATCCTCGTACCAGTCCGAGCATGCTTACCGATGTTGCTCTATCCATAAATAGTAGTCGGGATTTTGAGTTGGAGTAAATAACTGGATTTATTTCAATTAAGGTTCCTAATATCTTTGATGCTATGGCGAATTGTTTTTATTTATCAATATCTCCTCTGTGGTTTTAAGTGCACTCACGCTGTCAAAGCAGGTAGTGCCCATTTAATGTGTTTAAGAGTTATAATAAGTTTTAATTAATTTAATTTCAGATGATAACATAAATCTGCTAAACGTTAACGGGCAACTTAAAGGTAATGCATTTTGTTAAAATATCAATTTGAATTTAAAAAATATTTTTATGGTATCAGAAGTTCTAGACGAGAGATAGAGCTTAGAAGCTTCCTTTTGGAGAAACCTGTTTGATAACCTTCCAGATGGAAAATGGGGCGTGGAATCGTGTATTGTTGCTCGATAGTTTATAAGCGAATTGATAATATTCTAAGAAATATTTAGTTTAGAATCTTCTACAAAAGTAATCTAGATTAGATGCTTTGAGAGTAAATACGTATTGTGGAATAATCCATCGAAAATAATTTGGTTAGATTCTTCAAGGTACAATTACAGTTGTAGGACGTTCTCTTGCAAAAAAAGATATTTAGGAGCATCAAGTGGATAGGCCTAGAATATTGATTTTTTAACAGATGTGTCTTCAGCGGCAAATATGTTATTTACAATTTCTATTTTAGAATTGTCAAAGACAATTGCCAGTTCAGAATCACTTAGTTTAAAACCGATAGACTCGTCTAAACTATAGATAGCCTATTGAATGTTTTACAAAAGAATATTTAGTTTTGGTATATTCCATAATAAACATCTAGTTAATTATTTTCAAAAGGCAATATTTAGTATAATTGTTTAATGAAATTATGTGGTACAGAATCTTCTACAAGAATTCTCAAGTTTATAATTTTTAAAAGATTCATTTTTGACATATTTTCTCTGGAATGTTATAGCAGGAATTTCTAATTGGTGCAAAATTGCCATTGAGAATAAGAGAATGTTTTGCTTTGTATGCATTTAAATTCTTGCTGTAACCATATTACTCACATTTTATTTCTTGTAATTGTTATCTGATAACGAAATTCATACAAATGAGATTACCAAAGCGTTGATGTTTGAGATAAACACTCAATTTTTACTGATTTTTATGTATTTTGTTCTCAATGGAAGATGTTAGTTGATGTAAATCCGTTATTATTGGGACCGGAATGTCAATATAGTTTGACAGTATACCACATATTTTGTTACATTTGAAATAAAGCCAAATATATTGTTAATTGTTTTTAAATATCTTTTATCAGATAATTTTGATCGATTACAAAAAAAATCTGCAACTGTGAAAAGTAAGAAGACTGAATGTTCTATCAATTAATTATTTGTTTGTTTCTGTCCCTTTTAATGAAAACCTCGCATATAATATCGCCACCTTGCATCTTTGTCCGATCATTAGGAATATGATTTAAATTTCTTCTGGAATTTAACATTTGATGTGATCATCTAGGTAGCTATTTTTGGCAGCCACATAAATAATGCGACCAAGCACTTTTGGTATTATCGTTTGATTTTTAGAATATTATAGAAATTCATCAAAAGTAGACATAAAGGTTAAGCTGTTATAATGTGATGGGAAATAGTTCATCTGAAATGCTCAATTGATTTCTCTAAATTGTGACAGACTTTCTCACCATTATCGGTTTTAATAAATACAAAAAGTTCACTTATAGAACCAATTTGATAATTTAGTTTCCGCAACTGGAAGCCTTTATTTATAGACGTGATTTTATTTCTGTTAGTTACCAATCGTCATGTACTCTTCTCTGGTTCAGCGAATGTAGGCTAGTTGGTTTATCCTGCCTTTGATGGTGTTGAAGACGCTCAGTCTGTGTCTTCTTTACCATAGGTGTTCCTGAGGTAGATGCATCTACTTTCTTTCTGGAAATCTTCGTACCAGTCTGAGCATGCTTTCCAATGTTCCTCAATCCATAAATTGTAGTCAGGGTTTTGAGTTGGAGTAAATAACTGGATGTATTTTAATTTAGGTTTTTAATATCTTAAAGGCTATGGAGAATTGTTCTTATTTATCAATATATCCTCTGATCGAACGATTAGTGCAAAACTGGTTATGATTATCCAATGGCTTAACTGTGATTTGAGATGTTAGAATTACTCCTTGGCAAAGAGTATAGACGGAATCTTTAAAGTGCTAAAGGTTTCTCTACTTCCAAGGATGAATTCCTGATGGTATTGAGAATTTAAAATATGTATTTATGGCAAAAATTCTTCTTGAAGAAATGTCTAGACTAGACCTTCTAGACGAGACATATAGCTTAGAATATTCTTTTTGGAGAAATCTATTTGAGAACCTACTATATGGAAATTCGGGAGTAGAATCGTGTATTGCAACTCGATAGTTTAGAAGCGAATTGATAATATTCTAAGAGAAATATTAAGTTAAGAATCTTCTACAAAAATAGTCTAGTTTAGATACCTTGAGCGTAAATACGTTTTGTGGAATTATCCATCGAAAATAACAAAAGTTGTTCATTATATGGATATGCCCAGAATTGTGATTATTGAGTATCTTCTAGGGCAAATATTTTATTTACAATTTCTATTTTAGAATTGTCAGATGAAATTGCCAGTTCAGAATCACTTTTTTTTAAATTGATAGACTCGTCTAAACCATAGATAGTCTATTGAATGTTTTACAAAGAATATTTAGATTTGGTATATTCCATAATAAGCATCTAGTTAATTATTTTCAAAAGGGAATATTCAGTATAATTGTTTAATGAAATTGTTTAATGAAAATATGTGGTATTAAATCTTCTACAATAAATCTCTAGTTTATAATTTTCAAAAGCTCATTTTTGACATAATAATTCTCTGGAATGTTCTAGAAGGAATATCTAGTTGTTTCTTAATTTCCATTGAGAATAAAATAATGTTTCTTTTGTATGCATTTAAATTCTTGCTTGAACTATATTTCTAATATTTTTTTAATTTTTAATTGTTAGCTGATAACGAAACTCTGAAAACGAGATAACCAAATTATAGGATTAGATATTTCATTACAACATTTTCTATAAATAATATTCCTAAATAAATTAATTTGTAGGCTAAAGAATCTAATTTTATTGATCATTATCTTGTTCTGACATAAATACGTAATTATTGACACCGAAATGTCATACATAATTGTTTAACGGTAGAACCAATATTTATTACATTTGAAATACAGCTTGGGGTTTATTTCATTCTATTTCTTGGTTATTATTATAGATAATTTTGATCTATTACAAAATAAATGTCCAATTTTGGAAAGTAAGACCACCAACATATTATTGAATTGTAAAATTTAGAATTCCGATTTGGAATATAAAGTTTGAATCAATTAATCATTTTTTTGTTTGCGTTTCTTTTCAATGTTTTGTCCAATGAAAACCTCGCATATGATATTGCCACCTCAGTTCCATTTTCCGAATATTTGGTCTGTGATTAAAATTTATTATATGGTAACTGTCATTTGATGTGGTCAACTAAGTAGCCTATTCATAATCATTTGGCATAAATTTATAAAGCTGTTTCTTGCAACTACATGTAAAATATGAATAATCCAAAACCAGATAAGTTTGGCATAAATTTTCATTTTTGTCTGAAGTGGAATCCAAGTACTGTCTTGCGATGGAGTCATACCTTGTACAAGATCGATAACGAGTTGACTCACTCCCTACACATGTCATGTCCACACTGATGCAGCCCTTTTACAATAAAGAATGTAAGAAGTTTTTCGGTCCATAAAGTGAAACTGCCAAAAGAATCGGACAAATACATTTTGTATGCGACGGACCAGTCAAACTGTAACCTTCACAAATTGTGCATAAAGTTTGAATTTTCCCCACATTTTGACCATTTGTTGGCCACGTGTCGGATGTTATTGCCGATTTCACGTTTTCATTATGATTTTATGTATATGAATAATTCTCGTTATTCCATATGCCTGCATGGACAAATATGATATTATTTCTGTAAGAAAACAATTTTGAGCTTACTGTTTTTATTGATTTTGATATTGGGAATTCATTATATACATTATTCATAAGAAGAACTACATATGTGGCTATATACAGTATAGTGTGGTTCAAATTATTATGGACACCAATTAAATTGAATGAAAAACGTTGATAATTTTATAATTATTTTAGAATATTTTTTAAAATAGGAAGATACAATGACATCCTAAGATTATATTTTTAAAGTTTTTCCCCAATATAAAATATGTACATATAAGATCAATATTTAGTGATAGCACCTTTACTATCGAGATCGCAGTGCATACAACAAGGCATGGATTCAGAGACCGGAGAATCCCTGGAACTGTAGCAAGCTTCATAACAACTGAATGGTCCCCATATCATGACTTTTATGGGGTGTCAGAAGAGGAAGTTGTTCATTGTCGATGGCATTACTAAAGTTAAAAGTCAATATAATGGGTTCCCACTAAATTCTTATTAAAAAACTATTTCTTACTTTCATCCAATCATCAACAGTCCAGTTTAAGTGGGCGCTGCCAAACTGCAAACGCTTTCTCTGCATAGCTGCTGTGAGCATAGCCATATTTCAAGGAATAACAGAACGGCGGCCTAGTTCATGGAGATTTCTTGAGACACTGCCACTCCAGATTCAAACAAAGTAGTGATCAACTGACTTGATGTTACATGAACTCGATGGAGATTTCGCAGCAAGACTCTGTGGATCTTTTTTTTCCACATTTTCCTTTCTGAATTTTGTTTGGGATGCCTGCAGTCATTCGAGTTTTGATATTTTGAACTGAACCATGACTGACTCTGCAAGTCTGGCTGACTTGGTGAACAAAATTTCAGCTTGAGCAATCTTATGAGCTGAGAGATTACTATGGTTACCCAACTTATCAAATCAAGATGACATCCTGAGAATACCTCTTCTATGAAATAAAATCAATATGCAACACTGTATCACACACTATCAAACATTGTATTCAGTAATTAAACACAAATGTCAATAAACTCGATATAATTAACTACACAGCCAATTGGGTGACAGTAAATAGGAAGAAGGAAGGACTTGCCTGCACCTACCTAAACATATTACATACATATTTTAATTCGGCTTGCCTTTCTCGAAGCTCCTAACTGTTAACCAGAGAGGTTGTGCATGCCTAGGTATACCTATTAGTGAGGCAAATACTGAAAAATCGAATTATATAATAAGGAATTGAAATAATTACAAAAATAAAAGTTTTCATTAAAATTAATTGGTGTCCCTAATAATTTGAACCACACTGTAAGTGCAATAAAATGCAATACAATATTATTTTTTGATAAGCGTTTTACAAAAAGACACTTAAATAAAAGTAAAATGTAATAAATAATATCCAATGTTAATTGTAGTAGATATTAATTTCACTATTTTACAAGAATATCAATAACTGAAATATAAATAATATATTTATCAATATCTTCTGCACTTTGAGCAATATGTAGTTAAACAATAAGGAAGTTGTAAAGAAGGTCCAGGGGATAAATAGTCCAAGAGGCACAGTGTTAAAGATTACGAAACTATTTGTACATATTCGCTTTTAAAACCGAAATGAATTCCTTTTTAATTTATATACATAACGTAATCGATAATGAAGGAATTAATTTCCTTTATCTAATCAATTTTATTGCATATTTCATCTTTTCAGAATGCAATCCAAAAAGTTGTTATGAAATTAAAAAGTATGTGATAATTTCAGTTTGTTTTAATTTGACTGCATTTTGCCTCCAAACTCAAAATTAAAACAAACATTTCAGATAAATATGGTATTGAACTTCAATAAATTGAGCACTTTAAGATGAAATGTTCCTACAATAAAAATTACTACTTAGTGGACCAAGCCACTGTGTCATAGCAGGCCCCACGAAGAGGCAGATATATTGGCAACAAGTAGGTACTCAGCAGGACCAAGCCACTCTGTCATAGCAGGCCCCACAAAGAGGAAGACATATTGGCAACAAGTAGGTACTGAGCGGGACCAAGCACACGGCGACGGACTCTTTCACACATTTAAAGTCAGCATCAAAACCGAAATATGGAACCTATCCTAAGCAGAAAGCCCTGCAGTATGATAAGGCTGACTTCAAAAAAGAGGAATACTGTAGCAAGAGAGACGCTGTCGAAATGACAAGATGCAGAATTTGGCCATTTAACGGTACTCAAAAACCAAAACCTGTATGAAAAGCCACCATTTCCTCCATTTTGGTGTAGAGCGACGGAACCTGTATATCCCTACTTTAGTAGTTCTCATGATTATCCAGACTTGAATAGAGTGTGAAGTAACACTCCTTGAAGTACAACAGCAAAATCCAAAGCAATCAGTAGACTGAATCTTAAACCAATTGGATTAATGTGAAAATTGCGATTTTTGAGAATTAGGAATTTAACATATGAGAAGGTCCTTTTGTCTCTTCTATCACTTTGACGACGATAGACGTCCACTTCCTGATACCAGCCAGGACATAAAGAATTGCAGAATCAATAATAATTGTCTATCTTTTCAACTATGCTGACTGTTCCGGTTCTAACGATTTTGAAAAGAAAGTTTTCTCTGAACAAAATTGGTTAAATGTTATAAATGAAGGTCTGTTTAGACAACTGACAAGGACTACTTGACAACTGATAATAAAACAATCCAATATTTTTTCACCATACTATGCCACTTCCAGACTATGGATCATCTGACTTGTAAGACAAATGTCTTACCCACTGAGCTATCCAGGCGTGTAGACAAGTTGCTAAATAAGTTGTTCTGTCTACTAATAGTTGGTAAAGTAAAAGAACAACTCTGTGCTCCCAGTCACCAGAATGCTGGGTAGTTCTGTGCTCTAGACACTTTACTTAGATGCCACAGAATCTGGAGACCCATAGAGGTGGTTTGTGCAGGCTACTAAAGACTGTGAATAAAAGTTAGTGTGAGGAGTTTCATTAAAATTTAATTTCAATTAATCTGGGCGGTTGCTACCTGCATGTGTAGTTATCATGACGTTATTGATTTCAATTATAGAGTGACTCCCAGAGCAACAAGTGGACGCTATGTAATTGCTCCATTTCTAGACAATCCCAGAAAAGTAATCACCGTATTTTGTGACTTGACAACGGACGGAGGTGGATGGACTGTTTTTCAGCGTCGGGACAAAATCTATCTACCAAGAATCAGCTTTTATAGAAATTATTCCGAATACCAGAATGGGTTTGGAGATGTTAGGTATGATCATTTTGATTAGAATTAAATAATGTAACAAAGCAATCTGATTTATTTAAATAAAGAAATTTGATTCTAAATAAAGAAGAAGACAAACCATTTTATCATAGCCAAACCAGTTTCGTTTAATACTGATAAACATTTTCAATGGCAACATTAATGTTTTAAATGCATAGAACTATATGTATTACAATACAGATAAAGAATTCATTTACACAAATAAACAAATAATTAACAATCCTATTCTTTTGTTACGCATAGAAATTACAATATAAAAATGTAATACAAATTTTTAAGGTATAATTACATTTATCAAAAACTTCCCCATTGAACGCTCTGTAAATGCATGCTTACCTTTTTGGATGTGTCTGTTTCAATCTTTGATAATGTTTTTACATTTGAGGTAAATAGTAAACCTACTTATATTGGTTTATTTCTCAGATTCCATGCTATGTGTCCTTTCAAATATAAAATTATTTTTTTAAATTATTTATTAAATAGGGCTTATGTTGTTTTATATTCTTGGATTGTTTTTTGTTAAAAAATTGACACATTTTAGGAATTTTTTATTTGTAATGGTTGTCATATTGATTTATTTGAGTCTTGTATTAAAAGGTTTATCAACAAACTTTTTGTTAACACCAAATCTGATTTCTTCCAAAGTATGATTATTTTGGTCAATGTTCTGATAAGCAATGTTTTTCTAAGCAATATGTAAATCTTATGACCTGTCATG
>JAUYWI010084486.1:0-12847 GCA_034780595.1 Parotoplana pacifica
CTGTTCGCAGATGATATGGTTATAGGATTGGAGTCAGGGGCAGAGGTAGAACATAGACTAGAAATGTGGAAAGTAGTAATGGAGGACTATGTGGGTAGAAGAGTCAAAAAGATGAAGATGGGGAAGAGGAGGCGTGGAAGACCCAAAAAAGAAATAAGAAGACTGCATCCGTAAAGATATGAAGAAGGTGGGAGTCAGAGAGGGTAATGCAATGGACCGCAAGAAGTTGAGGAAAAGGATCCGCACCGACGACCGCACCTAAATGTGGGAAAAGTCAGAAAAAGAAGAAGTAGTACTTTTTCAAAATTATTAGCATTATATTTATTAAATTAACATACACTTAAAATATGAAAGTATCATGCAATAGTTAAAGTATTTCAATTTAGCAGTTAACTATAAATAAAAGTAGATATCACTCAATATTGACTTTAGTCAGCGCTTTTTATTGTGTGCAGCTTTAGATTAAAATACAAGATTTAGAATTCGTATTATCCATATGTATAAAGTACATTGGTAAATAGTATACATTTCTTGATACCTAAACATTGAATCTATCTTGCTTCAGCAAAAAGTTTTAATTGAGATTGACAAATTCAAACTAATAAGTCGTTAAGTTGTTGGGTCTCCATATTAAACGAATGCTTAAGATAATGGTAACGTTTGGTGTTAGTGTCATATTCAAGTCTGATAAAAGAACTAATTTGATTTCTTTTTTCTTATTTTTTAATTGTGTGGCGCTTTAATTGAGAGTTTCATTCGCTTTTTGGTGCAATGTATTTTAGAAATCATTCAAATAAAAAAATGCACTTTACGACATTTTATGCTGCTTATATTAAATGTACTTCCTCCCCCTAGGAACAACCCCCCCCCCCCTCACTCGCCCACAGACACACTAAATGTAAGCTATTTACAATTCTTCAAAAAATGACGCCTATCTAAAAAAATCTGAGCACGCTCCTGATTGGTATAATGTATGTTACACAGTTATTTTTTTTTATTTTAAAGAAATAAAAAAGATTCTATGCTAAACAGAAAGTAAACTTAAAAGTTTATGAAAGCATAAACATAGGAATTATTCACAAGTATGTAGATATATTTTTGTGTGAGTACAAATATGTTTATAAAACATGAATAATGTTCATTGTTATTTTTTATCTTAGATACCAAGATGCAATTTGATACTACCTTACACACCAACCCCCCTCAAAAGTACTACATAGAAAAAATGAACCAAACAAGAACTAAAATGAAGACGCCATAGAAAATATTTGATGCGGACATCATTGCCTGGACAGATTATGGCTCAGTCTATGAAAATCAACAAAATGGAGGAGACGGGTGTAGCATCTCTTGGAATAACGAGAAAAATGTCACGCCTACTTAGTCAAGTAGGTAGTGCAACGCAGAAATGATAGCGTTGCAGCTCGTAACCAGCAGACTAGCAGAAAACACAACAAACCCAGGCGTTATTTTCGAATTAGACCAAGACTCCAATGAACAAGAGACAACCCTAAAACAGAAAAAATGGAAATAATGGAAATTGAAATCCTAAAAATCACTAGAATAAGAAAAAACCCTAATTAGAACGCGACACACACTTCTATGAAGACTATACGAGAATATTAAATTTGCTGAACAGGACAACATCACATACCAAAATTAATAAAAATAATTTTATTTAAAGATATACACAAAAAAGAAAAATGTTCACCTATATATTACTGTTACAATATGTTCTTATAGGTATATCTTTGGAGCCAAAAACAGATAAACTGATCAAGTTGACTCCTTTAAATAGGAAATATTTCAGTATTTAAGCGCTCTTTGGAAAAAAAGAAAAATTCAAATTGTATTGAAAATTTTATCTATTTTTGTTTTATATATAAAGTATAAGTATTGGTGCAGTACAACAATTATAAGTAGGTTTGAGTTTGAGTTGGTGTATTTAGGAGAAGTGAATGTATTTTTCCAGAAAATACTTAGTTATTTTTTCTTAAATTGTTCCCTATTTTTTATTTCTTTGAAAGTTGAGGTAATTCGTTCCATTTGATTTTACTTTGTTCTTCAATTTTGTTTGCATAATTATAAGTGGAGTGTGAAATTCTGACATTTTGACAATATCTAAGATATATTTATGTTGTCATATAAGAGTGTTAATAATCTTAAGTTGGTGTGATCTTTTATTTTAAGTAGATTCAACTTTTTGTGAAGATTTTTTGTATTATCAAATTTGGATTTATGCAAATGATTTAACCCACCCCTGTGCAAGAAAAAGTGTACCGTTCAGATTTTTTTAAATTCTGATTTATTATTTGAAATTTAAGTATGACACAGGTTAGCAATACTATATAAATGTAAATTAATGTTAATAAAGTCCAAATTTCAAAATGTGATAAAAATATTTCAAGCGAAAGTCAATAATGTGTGTTTCCACCTCTTCAGGCAAAAACTTCGTTGATACGTCTTGACACTGAATTGATCAAATGCTGGATTGTTGCTGCCGGAAATACCGTCCAGAGATTTCATGCTATGCGAAACAGTTCGTTGTTTGGAATATTGTGACTGTCTAGTTGGCGTTTTAGTTGAGACCATAGATTTTCTATTGGGTTGAGATCTGGGCTCATAGCGGTCCAGATCATTGTTGTTACCTCATTCTCAGCCAGCCATGCTCGTGTATGCCGTTTTACATGATAGAATATTCAGATTTATTTGTTACGGTTAAATAAATCGAAAATTAAGAAAAGTAAACTTTTTATTGCACAGGAGTGTAGTCTCTTTTCGCCATAATGTTCAATGGCATAATTTATTTTAGATAAAGCTAATGACTTTTAGATCAGATTTTTGTTTATATATACCTAACATTTCTGATTTCATAAAAGATATCAACTTATTAATTCATTTATGACTTTCTGTATATGATTTTCATGTTTAAGCTAATTTTGTAGCTTTTTATTCCCAGGTATTTTGTTTATTTTGCATATTTTATTTCTTCTTTATCCAATGTTATTTTGAAATTTATTTCTTGATTTCTTTTGCTGAAGAGAACATATTGTATTTTATTGAGATTTAGTGATATTCTACTTGTGCATCGCCTTTGATTTATTTTCTTGAGATATTCATTTGTTGCAATCTCAAATTTAGTAAAATTTGATTTGGATATTACTATGATGTTCAAGTGCAACATTTTGCATATCATTTATATATATAATAAATAGCAGTAGGTCTAATATATTGCACTGGGGGACCTCTGTGTTGATGTTTTGTGTTTTTGATTTGATTCTATTTATATATGTAGGTATATTTGTCTGTTTGTTAAACAGCTTTCTATAAATTCATTTATGCCGTAATATTTTAATTTGCATTAATATGTTTAAACCAATGGTATCGAATGTCTTTATTAAGTCAAAGAATACCCCGAGTATTTTATTCTATATGATCATGAATACTTATTAGAGCCTTTATAAATGAGTGATATTTTTGAAAATCATATTAATATTTATAAAAAATATTGTTTTTCTCAAAATTATTTATTAGATCCATTTTTATTTTAGGTTCTATTAAAGGAGGACAGTAATATGCTATTGGTATGTAGTTTCAAGATCAGATCTTATTTCACCTTTATGTATAGGTTTTTATATTTGCCAATTTCAAAATAATTGGAAAAGTATTATTTTCTATAGCCATGTTTATCCGTTTTGTTGAGTATGGTGATATCATTTCTGCTAGAGCATCGAATTTGCTATCTACTGATATCATAACTAGTGTGCATCGATTCTATTTGGCTAGACCAAGTCTTCCAAAGCTCGGATTTTATACCTGGGTGACTAGGGTCAGTCATATTATTACGAGGGTGTGGGCCCCCACTAGCAACAAATGCAATTTTACTTGGGTTCTAGGGACATCAGGGAACAAAAAACATTAAAATGTTACAAGAGCACAGCCTCTGTGAGCCGGTCATATTGTCAAATACAAAAGTGGCCAAATTCGATGTTTTTAAATATTTTTAAATTTCTGTCGTAATCTACTTGAACATTTAACAGGGGTGTTGGCAGAGACCCCACTGACAGCATACGATTTGGACAAGCGTTCTAGGAACATCAAACAACAAACTAAGAACTGGTGCTGTCGAAAACGGAGTCACAAAATTTGAGTTTTTAAAATATTTTGTTAGTTGGTATTGAAGTTTTCGGATAACTACAGATTCTGAAACAACTGATGTTGGACATGTGTGATTAGCGGCCATACTTTTACAACGTGGATGTGGGGGCCTAAGTGGCAGTATCCAATTTGGACTTGGGTGTTAGGAACATCAATTTTTTATAGAGTGAATTGATTTAGATGACCCATCAGCATCTGAGAATCGGATTTTGAACATGGGTGACTATATTTTTTAAGGGGTGTGGGCAATACACAATTTGGATATTGGTACTCTAAAGATCAAGCAGCACGCATTTTCTACTGCGGTCAAATGAATCAGTTTTACCTTGTTGTTTTTTATCGTGCATACCATGCCTAAATCAGTCAATTTTTTTATTGTTGACTTTTCTCAACTCATTGGCCTATCCTCAGGTAATTTCATATTCTGAACAAATTGAAATGTTACACATCTTTATGGAATGACATTTTGTTTCACTAAAATTTATAGAAATTACTCAAATGTTTACCACTAGTAGCTACAATTATCTAAAATCAGCCTTTCTTAATATATGCTTTGCATGACTAAGATAGGTAAGATTTTGTTACACAACATGTGTATATGCCTAGAGCTATTATAGTTGAGTTGTTCTACTACAAATTCGGTTTGTCTGCACACACCTAAAGAAAGCGTTACCATGGTAATCCAAATTGAACCAAATATTGGAGGATTATTTCATTTTATTGACCTTAAATACTATGAAAGTTGTAGAGATTTTGTAACACAACAACAGTTAAAAGTAATCTATGAATCAGGTTGTGTGGAAAAGAAAATAGATTGTACGTATAATAAATCATTAATGGAAGAAAAATGTTTACTAAAAATGGGATAAAAGAACAAGATCTAAGTCGAGCATTTCATTAGTATATTTGATAAACTAATTTACTCAAGTTACATGCAGTTCAATTGTTAAAATTTTAAAACCGTTTTCGTGCATTTGGTAAATGATACTAATTCAAAGACCTTTTTACTGCGCTACTAAAAGTCTTTGTATAAACTCATATAGCAAAAGGTCCAAATTAAACTAAAAATTAACCACAAATCAGAATATAAATACATAAAATACCTTCGACAGTTATGTAAAACAAATAAAATATTTGGAGTTACTTTTAACAGATGTAAGTCCTCTCTGATAAATAAATACTAAAATGACCATTATGCCATTAACTTCATCTAATAGCAAAATGATATTAAACAAAAAATAAAAATATTCAGAATTTTTAGTGTTTTCCTTTTACCGGTTAGCAAATGTGAAACGGAAAAATAATTGCTATAATAAAACATGCCTAAATAACGAACAAATATTTTGGGGGTTTTTTTTAGAAAAGAGAAGTATCACAATATGTAAATATATCTTTTTAAATGCTGTTTTTTTGTTACCCCTCTACTTTTTAATGAAAAATATAAACCTATTGGCATTATGAATATCTGATGACTGTGTAGATAAAACCTGTGGCTAATGTTAAACAGTTCAAAAGTTAGTACTGTTTTCTTATCACGTATGTTCGAAAAAGTCATTTTAGCTATCATATATTAGACCATACATTGTTATTTTTGACTGTATGGCTTCTTACAGCCAAATGCAACATATGTTTATGCAATTTGAAGTTTCGTGGGTACATAAAAAAGACAATCTATAATAGTAGGTCCATAACTCAGTGGTTAACTATATCGATATATATGATCTTGTATATAAAGAGCATACATACGTATCTTATGATCAGAAACCTGTTTGTGTATACAAATGTGTTTGAACGAGAAAGATTAATGTTTGTAACGGGATTATTGTGAAGCAAACAGTTAAAATTCTTTTTTGTAGGAAGTTAGTAAATTAATATTAATTTTTAGTCTTTGGAATACCTTGGATCAGCGATGTGGCTCTTTTAAAATTTTTAATACTAAATAGGTAGTTTAAGATTACTTACATATTTATATCATTTCAACCAATTAAAATTCCAAATCTTTCAATTAAATTTGGAAATTCAAAAATAAATTCTTATTATGAAATGGAATTCGTTAAATTTTGGATTATATTTTTACACTAACCTATCTTAGAACAAAAGTCAAAAGTATTTTAATGAATCTAATTTTTTATTTATCTCCAAATTGTTTTTTCAATGGTTTTATGGGGATGGTCATTTAAAAAAATATAAAATATGGTAATTTTCAAAGGATACATAAATTAAACGCAAACTTTCTTCCAAATGTCAAATAGAATTAACAAAGCAGTTTCAATATTCACCATAACAATGCTTTTTGACACACCCTGTCTGTAAGTATCAAAGATTTTGGTTAGATATCTTTGGCAAATATTTGTTAAAAATTTTATTGACTCGAGGTCCATCCTTCATACAAAATTTTTAAAGAAGAGTGTTTGAAAAATCTTCCTAAACAAAATGATCTTGCATTTTCTTTTTTGTTGTCACAAGATAAGCTATCTTGGTGAGCTTTTAGTGAATGAAAATGTTGCATATCTATGAATTTCCCAGGTCTTATTCAGTTAATTAGATTGTTTGGTAACCAATTGTTTAATTTTTCAAACAACTTTTGAACACAATTATTTGCACAATTATAGAGTCTAAACATCTTCGATATGATAACGGAGGGGAGTCAACTTTTATAATCATTCTAAATTATCATCATTAAATCTCGATTAAAAGGTAAAAAGACCTAAAACTTTACCTAAAATAAGTAAGTTTTAAGTTCTAACAAAGCAAAAATATTTCAACATTCTGACAAGAAGGGTCATTTATCGAGTGCCCCACATTGGCTACGCCCTTGATTATGAGGTATTTGGAGATAAATTAAAATTATGTTCGTCACCATGTTTTAGTAATCTATGTTAGTCCATTGATCTTACTGCCCAAGTTGTGTGTTGTTGCTTTAATTGTAACGTATCACATTTTTAATCTCTATAGTGATATAACATACTAATCGTTACATATAGACATTAACGCTGTAATGTTAATCTACTATCTGTGAAATGTAGAAAAATAATTCTGGGTTTCATAATATCGTTCATCCAAAGAATGCATTTTATGTACGATTTTTGTAAAAAAAATAGTAATGGATCTCCCAGTGTCAAGAAGCTACCGCTAGAAGTTGGGAAAGTAAGAAGCAATAAACTGGGCTAAGTTAAATACCTAACCGAAAAATTGCTTATAATTTAAACTTGAAAAATGGTGTGAATAATGTTTGAAATAGATGAATGATTGCAAAAACACATTGGTTGGTATCTAAAGGCACATGACAATAATTTCTTGAGAAAATACGTTACAATTATTACTCTGCTCTCTGACGAGTAATATTAGTGAATTAATTAAATTACGAAAATGAGCGTTGGAAGCAATGATTGCGGAATGTTTCGATTATAATTGGATCAGAGAGAAAACATCCTTATTTTGTAAATACATATTTAAATTTTAGGAAGATCTAGGAGAGACCGGTTCCGCAACGATGATATAATCGGAATAATACCTTCTCATGAAGTGAGAAGTCGCCGTGGCAACCTCTTAGATGGTTCGGTCACAGTCAGCGCAGAATTTTAAACAGAAACGGCCTGGAGGACATCCTGGAAAGATTGGTACCCCAACAGATAACGATCGACATGGCAGCCAAAAGAGCATTGACGCTGATTAAAAATGAAAGAAGAAGGAAGACAAGGCCGACCTCTTGACAGGCATCCAGGTCTCAAAAAGGTGACTTTATGAAATTTAGTATATCGACTTACTTCTGTTAGTAGTTTACTTCAATTATATTTTGATTTTGTACGAATAATCTTTTATATTAGAAACTTCATTGTCTAGTTTATATCTTTTTTTTCATTATTGATGTATTTTGTGTATCGAAAATGTTGATTTTTTATTTGGAAATTGAAATATATTTGTTGCGCCCCCCCCACCCCCCTATGTCATGCTTCCCGTAGTTGGATTGTTTTGAAATTGGTACACATTAGCTTTGACATGTTTTAGATTAAAGGGTTTAAGAATAATAATAAAAAAACAGTATACTTTGATAAAATATACTACTTATTAATATTACTCGCAAATGATAGCCCAGGACAGCTGTTTCGGCCTTGTTTGGCCTCATCAGCTAGGCACAATCTTTGCCTGAGTAATATAACATGTTCGTATATTTCATATCAAAGCATAAAAGTAAAGAAAATCAACAAGGGCGCTACGACCCTCTGAAAAATCGAGAATCAATATTTTATTCAAATTTATTTTTCAGAATCGCACTTTGTGACATGGTTCTAATACTCTGGGTTCTATCTACCAAATTTAAAGTCAATTAGACAAGTATTTTTCAAAATCTATGTCATCACCTTCAGAGGAGTGTCACAAGATAAGGGGGGGTTAGATAATCATTTTTAAAGTATTTGTTTTGCTAATGAAATTAAGTTCACATAGAAACATATTTTATTTAAATTGGTTGAGGCATATTTGAGAAATTTTCAAAAAATGAAAAAATATGATGGAGGTTGTTTCAGCAAAATTCACAGAAAACAGAAATAAAAACACTGATTCTTGAGTTTCAACCCATCAATGCCCCTTATGTATATGTGTAACATTTCGTGTTATAAATAGTAGACTGTCAAGTATTTTCCGTCATACCTTTTCCTAGTACAATAGAGTTATGAGTCATAAATTTATAATTTAGAAGCTTCAATACACGTGTTAATTGTGTTTATAATAGTAGACATAGTCGTTCTTCTATTCAAAGCTGTCTCAAAATTAGTAAAAACTCCTACCAACATTACAATTATCATGGCACATACGCTTAAAATCATTCCCAAAAAATCGATTAAATAGTACCGTTAATACTAGGAAAGTAAAACGGGGTTGAAACTTATGAAAATAGATTGACACAAACAAGTCATTACTCATGACCTAGGATATTAATAATAGATTACTTTCAAGATATACAATTCCATTATAGTAATAATATATCAAGTTTCATTGCATGTTATTCAATGTAGTTTCAGAATGTATTGTTATAAAAAAAGATAATTATTTCAGTTTATGAGCTAATGGCTGATATGTATCTGGGGTAAGACTGTGTGATGTTCATACATGTCAATTAATTCTCACTGGATAATGTATGTTCACTTTTAAAAAATCAAGGCATTTGGGTGCAAGCTTATGTCTATAAAAGTAACTGTAATGTGCACACAGCTAGAGCAAATGATTGTCGTGTGGTACACGCAAAACATGTGATTGTAAAAATAAACAAATTGGAACAAATAGTTTGTTTTAATCAGGTCAGTCGGAATTTTTTATTGAAGTTTAATGCTTCATATGGCAATGACCATTAAATTTAATGAACTAAATATACCTACTGCTAGAATCATTTGTGAATTAATCCAGGGTATAATGTAATAATTACTCATAGGCTATAGGTACCTATGTAATAACAATAAGTTTCATTATTTAAAAATGTAAACTTTATATTTATAATACTTTTACAGTTACAATTGCAATTACACAATTTACAGAATTCTGGTGATAAATATAAATACTTTAAAAAAATCAGAAATATAAATTTCAATATAATTTTATCGGAAATAGATTAGATTTCTTTCTTTTATTAAAACATGTGGATCTGTTGAATGACCGTTTTCAGAGAGAATGTGATTTAACAAGGCGACCCTAGACGTCATATCAAACACTAATTTGTATACATTACTTATCCTCATTAATATGTAATGATACCATGTTGCATTATGTCAAACTTTTCATTTAGAATGATTCATCGATAAAATAGCTGCTTTCAGAAATTAATATATGTACATATTATTAGATAAACATTTCCTCCATTTTTTAAAAGAGTAATTTCCAATTATTCTCGAAGACTGATCTGTAGAATTTTAATCTATTTGTATTTATATTTAAATAAAATGCATGCTATGTTAACTACAGAAGGAAGTTTATAAACTACATTTGAGGTTGTAGTGCTGCCAAAAGGAACTGTGTTTCCGCAAGTAAATTCAATGCAAACATTTATCTCTGAAGACTAGGCAAAAATCTATAAAATTATTAAGCTGTTGTGAAGCAGTTCATTTTACTAAAAGTACTTACAAAACCTTTTAATTAATATTTCTTCACAAATACTAATTAGAAGTCATAACTATGTAGTTCTCAAAACTTATTATCATACAAAGTTACTTTGATAAAATAATAACTGTTGAATTCCCTGCCGCTTTCAATACTTTTTCTTTTATTATTTATAATAGACACCTTGGAGGGGTAGCAATAGGTAACATTTAACAAAATCAGAATTTGAAATAAAACTAATTTTCTGTGCTAGTTTAAAGTTTACGGAAACTAGCCAGTCACATTGAGTCATTTAACATAACTGTTAAAACCGTCTGAGTTATGTATGAAATGCGTCTATTGAAATTATAGAGTAAATGAACTAAAACCAAAAATTTTTAATAAATATTTGTCCTTTCTCTATACTTATTGACTAAATGAATACCGCATGCTACACAAATTCTTAAAATTGTTACAAGCAAAAATTTACCTAAACCATAAATTCCTAAAACAGGAACTGTAGCTACATAATCAGTTTTGTTGATATAGCAACAGTACTTCGGGTAAGACGTCAAAGGAAATAGTATAGCTACCCTACAAGACAACATAGTGTTGCATTTTGTTAACTAGGTTCCTACGACAGGGAATTGAATAAAAAGATTATAGATTGCTATAATTGTCTTTGGATATGAAAACAATAGAAGTGATCCTGTCGTCCTATCTTAATTTCTTTTTAAATTCTTGAATGTCCCTTACTTCTGGTCGGCGGCGCATTTTAGGTGGTGATTGGATTGTATAGAAAAAGAACTTGAATACAAAATATATGGTGCCCACTACTAGAACGTAATATTCTATAAAATGATCAGCTACGACTTACTGACTTGTTCACTTTATATAATGAACTTACCTGTGTTATGTACCTACATATGTTTTACAAGAAAAAATCAATACTTGGATACCACTCAAACAATATGCAATTACATTTTCTTGTTATATACATTACCTACTGGTTGAACTTCAAATGTTTTTATCTAATACCATATTACTTATTTATTTGTAGAATTAGTCAGCCAAATGCCATGTTTTATTTAAGCAAACGTCGCCATATTCGATATTCTTAGGTATTAGTTACAGTGTTCTAAGGACGTACTATAAACTTTTATTAAAACTGTAGAGTAATTTCATAGTCCATTTATCTCCACTATATGTCCTCTATATTAGTTTGTCTAGAATGTGGTTCTATGTTTATCATAAAAGATCGAAATTAAAATAAACATTTATCTACTTTAAAGTATGTAGATATATGTAGGTACGATATAATATTATATCAGTTGCTTTGAGGCAGACTTTACGGACAGAAGTTAGACGTTAGAATGATCTATAATGGCTTATACATTTTTAAAAGATATGTAGCATTCATTTTCTTTGTAGGTTTTTTTATTGGTAAAAGTTTAAGAATGGAAAATGCAGAATTTTTTTTGTATGGTTTGTAGAGAAAGTGGAATAAGAAAACAGAAATAAGTATATCTGAGGTTGAGCATGCACGTAGATGCCCTATGATGTTGACAAACTACTCCATTATTGAGTTCTATGATTTATTTATAATATTATTTTCTATAGGAAGTAACGATTTAATTTTATTTTTAATAATCAGAAATCGTTACATGCGGTCTTTTAAATAATGATTTATTAACTGTATTATTGCATTTATTACCTATATTGTATTATGTGAACATTGTCGATATTTTACCTCTCCAGCGGCTAAGAATACCAAAATATATATTGTGTTGTTTAATAATTATAAAATTACAGCATCATTAAAATTGTTCCTGAATTTGCAGTATGAGTCATATTATATAATTTGGTAAAGCACACCAGAAAAAGTTACACTCGCAGCTGTTTGCATTTGTATTATATTGTGATAGGAGTAGGTACTAAATAATAATCATAAATGTATTCAAGTCGGCATATTCCATATTCATATATCTAATAGGATTTCAATACCATTTTTATTGATGTTAAAGTGTAATGTTTAATAATAATTAACAATTGGCTCCGTTCTCATTAATTCTTATGTTGACTAATGCTATTTTAATCAATACATCTATTGTTGTATGCAAGACATTGACGGTTAACTGTGAAGTCGATTGTGAAAATTTATGTTAGAAGAAATCCATTTTCATAGATCTAAATTAGTTTGTTGTTTTAGAAATAAAGTATTATTGAAAATCTGAAAATTAATCTAAGAGCTGGAAATAATGATGCAAAAGTGATTACCTAAGGAATACAAGGAATACCTACCCACTGTTAGTGTGATGGTTCAAACAGTTTTATTAGACTTTATAGAGAGACAGAATATTTTTGGCAGTCTATAGTTTTTGGTCTAGTTAAATGTCAAAAAATCCCTATCAAATACTGCTCCCAATTCAAATTTAGGATACCTATTTTCGAAGTTATCACAGAGATCTTATTTATTCACAATAATTCTGATCTACATATCTATCTATCTATAGTGTTCTGCCGAATTAGGTAGGTTTGGCATCCACCCTCCCGGCTCGCTGCCCGGTCCCCCAACTCCCCATAGGTACCTGGCCTGAACTCCTCCAACATCCCCTTCCCC
>JAUYWI010084497.1:0-12846 GCA_034780595.1 Parotoplana pacifica
GACAGATGCTTTTGACATACGGAAGCGTAGCTTGAATTCAGCATCACTAAATACGTCGAAAGGATTAGTCCGATCACAAATTACACGTTCTCTACGGAGAGCTCTTAGTAAGAGTACATAAACGGCGATTTTTATGAAGGTTTACGCTAAGGCGGTTATTTATACCCACTCTGG
This sequence comes from Parotoplana pacifica, assembly GCA_034780595.1. Lineage (NCBI taxonomy): Eukaryota > Metazoa > Platyhelminthes > Proseriata > Otoplanidae > Parotoplana > Parotoplana pacifica. The sequence goes on from JAUYWI010084497.1 coordinate 175, forward strand.
GAGCAAGCCGTGCTAGTAAATATATTGTTTTTTCACTGATTTAGTCATAGGGCGTAAATAATTTACTACCAGGCTTACTTTAGGTAGTAGCTACTACCGATTTGTGCAATCAATGTGGGAGTAAATAAATTGAGTTTCTTCTAGTTACGCCTGGTACTAAGCTAATACCGCTTCGTGCAATCCACCCTTAGTGTCAATTGTTACCTTTTCGAACGATAATTTTTTAGTTAGGTGTACTTATGTAAGCGTAGATAGAAATTATGCGGGTCTATAACATTGAGAAGAATATAAAGAACCTTAATAATTCTGCGGAGTTAGTACCTAGGTATGATTTCTAACTTATGCATATAGCAAGATGTTAGAAATTGTACGTATAAGGTACTTGCTAATATGTAGTCTATGAAAGCCGTCCTGTGGAGTGTAAAAACAATAATATGCATGTAGTAAATTTAGAACGGTTCTTTATAGTTTCATTGTGGTTTATGAAACTAATCACAGTCATAAACTTAAATTCGCCGATGTCGGACGCATTACCTCAGTCCTCCAGTATTTACCAAATGCAATTTTTAATATTTTTGAAAGTAAGTCCAATTTCAAATGTTCATGGTACAGCCATGAAATTCATAGATTTTATGGGTAATGATGCTAGGTAGGTACACGTATATATAAACAACCTAAATATAAAGCAATAAAAATTGTATAAATTTGACAAAAAATAATTAGACTTTTAATTTAAGCGAAGGTACCCTATCTAGCCTATTCTGCTGACATGAATTTGTTGGATCAACATGTATTTTGTAATTATGATATATGTACATCAGCAAGGCCAAACATTCCGACTTGATAGATTTTTGAGAGAAATGAGCGGGTCTGAAAACGGATTTTCAAAAAATAAATGAGATTGCGAGGTCAATATATTTGAACTTTATTTGTAAATACCTATGCTGTATACCTACATATAGGGGAAGGTGAGGTGATATCATCCTTAGGGCACCGTTAATATCCTTGATTTGTTTGGTCATGCTATAGACGTTTGTATTACAAAAGCAATTTTTTGGGATAATAATTCAATATTTTGATTCCAAATGATTAATTAAAATGTTTTGAGTAATTTTACTTTGTGTGGTTTACAAACTACATATAGTGTTCAAGCTATAGGCTTAGTATAGTAAACCATTTTGTCAATATTTTTGGGCCATTAAAATCAATAATCAATATTTATGGATTTGTACTAGTTAGGTCTTAGTTCACCTGCACACACATATTTGAATTGTTTATTACGTATCTCTTTTTTATGTAAATTTAACGATAGAAAAGGTTCGGATCTCCTAAATATATTTCATTTGATCTAGTAGGTATTACCTACATTGGTGATAAACTTCAGGGAGATGGTCAACAACCCATTACCCGTCGCCAGCGAAAGGTTAAGAAATGGCTAGCAACCAAAGACGTTATATCGGTAGGTATAATTGAAATCTGTGTTAGTAACACAGAGATGGTGGGTAGTGACACATGTTTAGTGGTTACTTAGAATATAAATATCATGATGTTACTCTATAAACATAAGCGCATGCATTAACAACAACATTTTGAATCATTTCTTTTTGTAGTACTTCATTATTATCTAAGTAATCTAATTGTAATCATTGAACCTGGTGTTTCTCTGCGTAGGCAGTTATTTATTTTAAATAAAGTTATTTTACTCAAGGCCTGCAAGGTAAAAATGTCCTATCGTTGTTTTAACGTGGCACTGTGTGGACTAGGTCGAGCTGGGAAGATTCATGTAGGTAACTTGCACAGCAATCCACATACTAGGATTAAATATATAGTGGAAGCAGACATCAATATGGCCTCAACGTACATCGAACAGCATTATGGCCCGGCCTTGGCACATGTAAAGTTAATAAATAAAAGTGAATTTTTTGATCTTGCCCTGTCCGATCCTGAGTTGGATGCGGTGATCGTTTGTACACCAACTCCGACCCACGAGGAATTTATCTGTGCAAGTTTGAAAGCAGGTAACTTACATTTTTATCATAGGCAAATTTGGTTTATGTACCTAATGGGTTAGCGAAGTAAATTGTCATTGAAATTTGAAAAATATGCCATTTTGATTTGGACATTTAGGAGATTAAATGCAGTAAACAACTAACAAAAGTTGATAAAATAAATAAATATATAAGTATGCGCAATCTTACCTACCGCAATTTGTTTGCCATGAAGTGGTAATATTAAAGGAATATGTTCATTTTATGAATTTAATTTCGCAGTTTAAAAATATAGAATGATAAACAAACTATAAATATTTTATAAATCATACCAGTTTTTTAATCTACGAAATTAAATTCATAAAATAAACATATTCCTTTAATATTACCACTTCATTGCAAACAAATTGGGGTAAGTAAGATTGCTCATACCTAATTATTTATTTATTTTATTAACTTGTTAGTTGTTTACTGGCTTTGATTACTCACTTTATACTTTTGGCAAACAAGACATATATCTTATTTATTTTTTAATTTGGTTGTCATTATTTTTAAATAGGGAAATCTGTTTTCTCTGAAAAACCAATAGCTGAAAATTTATCAGAAATTGAAGCGTGTTACAATACCGCCAAATTGAATAAAGTCATCCTCTTTTGTTCATTCAACAGGTGAGTTTGTTCCATAGCGTTTACTAATAACTAATGATCCATATATGATCTTTCTGAAACTATGTACATACATTTGCTCCAATTGTTATTCCTTTTGGCTAGTGATGATCACTTTATTACATCATCAAACAAATTCTTGATATTGACAGTAATCCATTCTATCACCAAACTAATAAAGATAGATTTTGTAATAATTGTCAAATAATTACACAATCTATCACTTATAATTCTATCAATTTTCCCAAAACATTAACTATTTTAATCAATAGATTTAGTAATACTAGTTCTGGTAGACTTACAAAAAGCTGGAGTTATGTAGTTGTTCATAATAACATGATATTTTGGTATTATTTGTCAAATTGGTTCTTCAATCAACTGTGAACATTATACATATTTCTTGTATAAGGGTATACATCAGGGTATCCTAATAAAAAACGGGTCCACTATGAAAATCAAATGTCCATATTAGCAGATTAACGACAGAATGCAAAATTGTAACAAATGTCAGAAACAGAGTAATATACATAATTGTTTAAGTGGGGTAAACTCTTCAGTTATGAAATTATGAGCTGATCCTTTGTCTATGGTCCTCTTTTGTACACTTTTACCTTTAAATACCTCATAATGCAGAGTCACATGTCATGGGACCGCGAAGGCCATTCAATGGTGCCTCTTTGTCCTCTTCAGAATAAAAATTTTAGTGACCAGATAGTTGCCGTACATATCTTAAGAAATGTGGGGTGCTCCATCTTGCAACCAAATGTGATTATCTAGCCAATCAATAACTGGCCTTGTTTTAGATTTAATTTTAGTACTATTTTTGTTCCCAGTTGGACAAGGTTACTTACATAATTGGTAAGGTTACTTACACCCCCAGCCTGTATTTTTAAAGTTATTACAATAGCGTGACCAGCCAAAATGTTGCAACATTTTATGATTGTCTTTCCACAGATATTTAACTGATGAAGGTAGGTATACTTATGTTTATTTATGTAGTCCTTAAAACCTATTGACGTGTGGTCGCCATTCCCCCCATGTGACATACACAGGTACTTTACTGTGATTGATGTATTACTTCTTTTTGTAGTATTATTATTTGTCAATAACATTCAATGACTGTCTTTCTACTTTAATGGATGATGCCTAATAATTTGTAGATCTAATAACATTTTCAAAATATATTAAAAATTCAAAAGTGGTCGCCATTAGTTCATGCTACCCCTACACAGTCTCTCTATCACGATCGATGTATTTGTGTGGTATTAATATTGCTCAATAACTATCCTTTTAATTAAATTGATGGTTCCATGTAATTACTTGTTTCAGGTTTAACTTAATGCTCTCGAAAATTATATTGATACTAAAAAAAGGTGGTCGCCGTTCCCTTCTCTATAATGTTGTGTACATTTTCAGACGCTTTGATCCATCAGTAAAGCAGGTTCGTGATCGCATTAAATCAAAGGAAGTGGGCAAAATCCATATGATGAAGACATGCAGCAGGGACAGTCCTATTCCATCCATAGAATATATAAAGCAATCAGGTAACAGTGACGTTGAATAATTTAATAAATATAGACTATGTATATTGAAAAAATTGACGTTTAAAAAAAATAAAATCGATTATGAAAATGAAATACTTTATGTACATATATACATAGTACCATTATTTTGATTAAATATGTGTATAGAAATCGATTGTTAACAAATATATTAATTAGGATTGACTAAATAGCAGTTGCAATTTTGCTAAAGTTTATATACATCATTCGAATTCAATGCATGGGCATTGTTACGCAACATTCATGCCAATTTTTAAAAACTTGCTGTGTTGTAAAAAGTGTTGCGAGACAATCATATGAATATATTATATTTATCTTATATAGGGTTGTTAGATAAATCTAGTCTTTGGCAGTAAACAGGTTATCCCTGGGATGGTTTGGGTTAAAACTTAGTACACAAGCATATTGGAAAGATTCTAAGACATTTTTTGAAAAAATAAATGCGGGAACCAAGCTGGGGGCTGGTGATGTCATTAGGTACAATAATTGATTTGTAGAAAACATGGGAAAGATAAGCACGAAAACTCGTATTGTCAATGCCCTTGTCTTCCCCATTGTCTTGTATGGAGCTGAAACGTGGGTACTGCGCAAAAAGAATAGCAAAAGTTTTTACTCCTTTGAACTCTGGTGCTGAAAAAGAATGCTGAGAGTTTCATGGATTGAGAAAAGGACGAACACCTCAATTGTCAGTCAAGTAGATACAAAAGGGACGCTGCAATCAAAAGTAATCAAAATGTCCCTTTCGTATTTCGGGCTCGTCAGTCTTACTGATGGTATGGAAAAAGACTTAATGCATGGTTACTTTGTAGGTGCCAAACGACGAAGTAGACCGAGACGCAAGTGGCTGGATGGCCTGTAGGAGTACAGCATGCTGACAATTCAGCAAATGGTAAATGGGGCCCAGTACAGAGAACAATGAAGAATGTCGCCAGGGGTCGATCCCAACTCGATGGTATAGGAGTTGACAAAGTGAACCATTGAAAGTATGAAAATCAAAAGCTGTAGCGACTTCTGTCCCACCCTGTAAAACTAAAATTAAATTTTGGGTTTAAATGAACATACCTAGCCATGTTAAGTCAATAATCTACCATTCATCTTTACGAGAACGGATGGATTTGGATTACAAACCAGAAACATAGCGTAATCTATTTTATAATTTAGGTGGATTCTTCCACGACTGTGCGGTGCACGATATTGATGCGGTGACTTGGTGCCTGGAAGAATATCCATGTCGTGTCTATACAATGGCCCGATGCCACAATTCCGAATACACTCAACTGAATGATGTAGACACGGCCGTCATTAATTTAGAGTTTCCTAGTGGTGTTCTAGCGGTGATCAATCTCAGCCGCCATTCGAACTTTGGCTACGATCAAAGATTGGAAGTTCATGGCGACCAAGGGATGATTATTTCGGAAAATCAAAGACCCACTAATCTGCAGGTATATGGAATATCTACAAATCAATGGCACAATGTAAATTCCAAATAGCATATTTTTGTATTTGGATAGATGTCACCGTAGCCCCTTATAAAGATTAAAAATGCAAGAATTTGATTGCATACAGGTTGAGTTGAAAGTCTGTGTCATTTACAATATAAATAAATTAAATTTGTGTGCAACATTACTTGCAAGTAGTATTGGAATTTATCATAATTTTATATAAATAAATGTTTTTTATATTTTCAAGATCTTTAACTCCAATGGCATTCATCTTGATTCTCTGAAATACTCGTTCCCACAACGTTATGCAGACAGTTACAAAATTGCATTGGATACGTTTTTGGATGTCATTGAGGGTAAGAAACTAAACCAAACTTTTGATTATGTAAGCTTTAACGGCGCCGATATATTCTCTTATCAATGTTCATTCAGTATTTTGGAAAACATGTGTCTTGAGTCTTTGGTTAAAAGAAATTATTTTTAATTAAGGTCACTTTAAGTAAATATTTGGAGAACCCTTCAGTTCAGACTCCAAACTATGAGCTATTGATATAAATTGTTGATTTTTCTTATTTGCATCAATTTGATCATTATACATAGCTACAAAAGTGTAATCCAACTCAAATATTCAGTTGAAAGAAATACATAATGTGCTAATTAATCAAAAAGACAAATTTGTTTCAAAATACCTACTGAGATGAATAAAATTTGAAACCAAAATTTTCCATCGAAACAAACTATTTTTATGCTCCACAATGTCTGAATGATAATCCGAAGCATAACAATTTCAACACTAAAATGACGGATAGTACCTCTTTTAGGGATTTACCTGGAAAACTAGTTGTTAGTAATTCTCTTCTAAGAAGAAGATAATTACTAACAAAAACATTACGACTAAAAACTAAGAAGAAAATCATGAAGACAATTGTATGGAGTATAGCACTATATGGAGCGGAAACCTGGACATTGCAAGAAAAAGACAAAAGAAAATTGAAGCACTAGAAATGTGGATTTGGAGAAAAATGCAGCAGATAACATGGAAAGACATGAAGACAAATCAAGAAGTACTCCAACAAATCAAAGAAAAGCGCAGTATGTTAGAAACAATAATCAGAAGAAAGAAGGATTGGACATATAATACATGGAGAAAGAATGGTCAAAGCAATTCTGGAAGGTCGATTTCTAGAGAAACGTGGAAGAGGAAAAAAGAAGGGGGATGTTAGAAGAATTCAAATCAAACACCTATAGAGAATTGAAGGACCGGGCAGCAAACCGAGAAGGATGGAAAAAGTGGATGCCATAGAATTATACCTGCCTAATAAATGGTTCGTCAGAACACTTTAGATAGATAGAATAAGTGCGGAACAAATATTTTTCTCTCAAATGTGACTTACGGTATTTTGATATTCTTATTGTATTTAATCAATTCAATCATGAATGTGAAAAAGTTCAATAAAATCAAGTCTCGTTAGACTTTTTTGGTAATGAACTAGTGGCAGCCTCTTATTACGTTTTGTATACTCCCCCGGGGTGAGCTACACCCCTCCCTAAGTCTATGAAGGGTTTATCAGATATTCATATGGCTTTTTATATTCATTAGCCTATGTGTGTGCATTATTTTAAGGAATCTCGTATTTTCAATAACGAAATATACTCGTGCTAAAATACCACACTATTGTCGATTGATAGCTATATCTATGTGGAAGTTAGCTCCTCAATACTATGTAGATATTATTTATTACTTTTTTTGTTTTAGATTTTCTCGTGGTGGATTCAATCGAAAAATGATGACATATACAGATTTAGATGCTCCCAATGATGATTAATTTCGACTGTTTATTTCACTACTGTTGTAGATAATCAAATTGTACAATTTTATCGAGTTTACAATTTCAATAATTCTTTTATTCGAAACTCATTTTCTCAGCGTCTTTAGTATTTTACATATTATCAAGGGTAACTATCAGAAGTCAAATTATTTGATGATTTATGCAGGATAGAGAGTTGTGCTAACTTCAAATTTCTAGATTTTCGATATTGCTTCAACATGTTGAAATTCGATCTTTTGAGTATACAAATTCTCCTTTTTGGCACTCCGCCGATTTAATAACCCACTATTTTGTATATCTCAAACACTCTTGTGGTGAATTGAAACAAAATTTATTGAGAATATAATTATTAAAGCTCATAATATGTGTTTTCAAAGTATTTTGTTTCAGCACTACCAGTCTATATAAAAGGTCAAAATATCGCCCTTAAGCTCCCCTTATGAGCGTACTATTTGTAAATTTCGAGGAATTTGTTTTCCGTTCTGAGTCCTGTTTATAATGCATGCGTCATTTGTGATAACCACGCTGTTAAATGTAGTACATCATCGTTTCACTTTAAATGCATTTGTATAAAATTGTTTTGTTTTGTTGTGCTACTGTAGCATGTCACTTGTTTGAACAAATATAGCTTTTCTAAGTATAAATATTTTTGTTTTATTTTAAATCACAATCCTTAGATTTTAACTTATACGCTTGTTTTCCCAAGTGATTTATAATTTTGAGTTCGGGACATAAATAGAAAACTATAGAGACGAAATGCTACTAGTGTCTTTGGATGATGAGGGAAATCCAGCATAATCTATCTATATAATAGGGTGTGTCATAAAAAACGGCGTTTTGTATTATGATAATTTGATTGTATAGTATTCTCATCAAATTTCTATGAAAAATCAGTGGTTTTAAGTGTAGTACATAAAGATAGTGAACTATTCTAAGCAAAAATGATATAAATATTTATGCTTTTTAAAAATTATATAAATAGTTAAACAGCATGCATTATTTCAATTTTCAAAAAAAGACGACAATATACTCTTACATAAGGAATATGCATTGTTGATATAAATGTAATGATTCCATCATCACTAAAGTTTTTTATCTGCCGTTTAATTCAACTAGTGCTTATTTAGCCTTTTACATTTGAATAATAACTAAATTATGGGAAGAGTGACGGTTGTGTACACATAAAACTGGTAAAACTCAACCGCTGAGAGTCCTAAGTCCCGCACCCTATTTCTTGCATTTTAAATATTTTTCATTTCTGACTGGATTGTTTTATGGATTTTGGATATACTAGATGGTACTTTCAATCACCAAGCTTGACTGGTCATCTTATCATGATTCAGCTTGGGTGTAGAACAAGATACACATGATTACATAGTTTTGATTTAATCTTCAAAGGATGTTCTTTTTATGTTGAAGCCATTTTCATATTTTTACACATCTTTTGGTCGGATTACATTCATTACTATGATGTTAGTGCTCATTTACACGCGTTCATTGTGCTACAATAACATCCTCCACTCTGAATGAGATCCATGATGGACACGGCTAGGTACTTCAATTCATCAAATCGAAGAATCTCCTCTTTTCTATAGAAGATGTGAAAGGACCTGTGCCACCTGCAACCGATGGAAATCTGATTTGGCTTCAGTTAGATGGACCTCGTCCAAAGTGGTTCGTCTTTTACCGCACGAACCTACGCAGTAAGACCAGTCCTGATGACAATAGCCATGATAAGACCGTCGTTGGAAGCCAAAAAACGATCATGAGGTGTGACATTGGTAGAAGTAGACAATGAACGAATAGCATGGACAGCATGTTGAAGGACAATTTCCCACTATGCGCTTGGACTTGAGTGAAATCTGAACGGCCTTCCAGATTATATTGATATACTTCTCTACCTGTCAGTTCCCTAATAGGATGGTAAGGAGTTGTCCTGCTGGTAGCAATTCCTCTTTGTGTTAAATAATCCTCAAGTTCCCTTGACATGAACGATAAGCAACGATCAGAGTGAATGAAGGCGAGATACCCACAGCTGGGTGTAAAGATCTTTTCTAGGATGAATTGATGTTTGAATATGGAAAAGCAAACGGAAATCTGCAAAATTTAGCAATGACTGTGAGTAAGTAAATAATCTTTGTTGTAGATGGTAGAGGTCCTTTGAAGTCAATTCCAAGCCGTTCCATCGGTTGTGTTGCTTTGATGAGAGTACCAATTGCGGCGGATAGAAAAACTGAGGTTTAAGTTCAGCACACATTTTGCTATCTGCACAGATCTTTTTCACATTTTCTGTGGAAATCAATAATTCTTCGATTTGGTGAAGTGAAGTAGCCGTGTTACTCCAGGATGGCAAAGTGCATCATGTATCTCACTCAGAGTGGAGGATGTTACTGTAGCACAATGAACGAATGAACGCGTGTAAATGAGTCTGGAGCCGTATTATCTTTCCCTGGTCTTTAACGTAGAGTATAGCTGTACGAAGCCAACTCCATTCTCCAATCTTGGAATTTATTCTTCTTCACATTAGTTTGTTTCCGATTAGCAAGCATAAAAGCAACAGAGCGTTGATCCGTTATTAAAGCAGTGACAACCAGCCAAAAAATGTCGCCATTTCCGAACACTTTCAATAATGGCTGTTGCCTCCTTTTCAACTACGGGATAATAAATTTCAATGCCCATGAGTGTTCTTGACATGAAAGCAACTGGTCTCCCACATTGTTTTAACGTTGCTAATATTGGGACATCAGAGGCATCGCATTCGACGACGAAAGGAAGAGAATCATCAATGGCATTAAGGGTAACTTGACCAATCTCAACTTTCAGTATATTGAATGCTTCAACCGCTTTAGAGTTTAGTGGAAATGTACAACTGCTCATAAGTCTAATCGTGTCTGAAAATTTGAGGTATCCACCGTGCATAATAGGCAAACATGCCCAGCAATCAGCGTAGAGATGGCATATTAGTAGGTATTGGAAATTCTTGAAGTGAGCGAAGTCTCTTCGGGATACTGTTTGATGATATTTTTCCCAATGCAGTATCCCAGAATGAACATTTACAGTTAACACATTTTAAATGGACATATTGTCGTTCAATACCAAGGAACGACTTTGTACAACATTAAGGAATTTCTTTACGTTTGTGTCATGTTCCTTCCGATCGTAGTCGGCCAATGTAATATTGTCTAGATATGGAAAGCAGCCAAACAATTCTTCCTCCTTCAACCATTTTGTTCATTGCTCTTTGAAAAGCAGCCACGCCATTGGTGACCCCAAAGGAAATTCGGCTAAACTCATAAAGTCTTCCGTTTGCTTCAAACTGCAGCAACTTTCTTTGATTTCCAATTTAATGATAGACACTTTTTATGTCGAATGTTGAAAATACTTGGTATTGGGCCAGCTCATTTATCATAGAATCGATACGTGGGAGCGGATAAGCGTCTAATTCAGTTAAAAAATTTAATGTCCGAGATTAGTCTATACATAATCTTTTTAATGTCGGTTTAATGGTCCTTAGCAATGACGATTTGTGCATGCCAGGGAGACATACTGAGTTTAATGATGTCCTGAGACAATAGACCGGGAATTTCTTTCTGTATAAATTCTCGAGCTTCCTTTCCAAATAGTCTTGATTTGTTAGCAATTGGTTTGCAGTTTGGTAGACGGTTTTCAAAAGTGATGGTTCGCCAAGATTTGTTTTAGTTACTGTGCAGATTCTATTCGAATTTGGAATATTTAAATCCGCCATTGGCCCGTCGAAATGGAGTATCACAATTTTAGGTCGCTTTTGGAAATCTTGTCGCAATATAATGCAACTACAGACTTTGTAAAACGCCGAGACGAGTGGAAATATATAATTGATTGTTGTATGTCAGATCGGCAAAAACATTGAATTTTGACTTCAATGTAGTGAGAGCCATTCTTACCTACATCGCAAGTTGACGGATGGATTTGGAGTTTAGTCTGAAAAACTGCCTTTTGAGTTATGAAGTTGTCGGATCTGCCAGAATCAATCAATGCCGTTAGTTGGATGCCATTAATAAATACATTTATGGTCGTTTGTTTTAAACTATTGGGACAAGCAGCGAAGGTTGGTGTGATCATGGACAAAGATACTGACGTACTAGATTTATTTTCGATTCGCGAAATGCTCTTTCTTACCACACGTGTTGAATTGCACTTCGCGGCCCGGGACATGTTTTCTTAGTGTACACAGCCGCTATTGTACCAGTATCATAATAGCATTCAAATTATCCATGATCTTTGCAAGTTGTCACGGTACTGAATATATCGCAAACCCAAGATACCAGTGTATGTCTGCACAACTGATATTGTTCCAGCTACAATTTTGACAAAAAATAATACATTTTGATTTACTTCCATAATGAATGGCAAATTGTAAGTGACTGAAATACTGTACGAATTGACAGATATATGTAATTGAAATTTTAAAATGTCTCTGGATTAATCGATACAACTTAATGGTCCAGCATATCTACTTATTAAACATAGATCGATATTTGTACGTCGACAAAACTCAAACTTAAACAGAATATCATAACCAAGCATAAACACCTACTTCACCAAAGACATCACTTGACCTAGATGATAATACCTACATACAAAAAATCAAAACAATTTATAAAAACGTAGTTTCAGATACAATTCAACATCTTATCTATAAGCCAATTCTCAACACCTCCTCCTCCTAGCATTTGTGAACAGTAACAAGACTTCTTGAGACAACACGTAACCATACTTGCACAGCTACGCAGTGACTCATGTCATTTACTGAATCAATGCCAAAACAAAATAAATCCCAATATAGCTAACATATGTCCATTAAGCACATTACTGATATTTAACTGCCCACATTATTCTACATACTTGAATGTCTCTGACCTTTGGTTAAATCCAAAATACATACCAGAGGGGCTACTAAAATTAGGGGAATGAAAAAAAGTAGCGTGAAAACTACTTTATTTTAAAAGTAGTAGAACAATTTTGATATATTTTCTGTCAAAGTATAATCTAAGTTAAAATATTTAATTGTGATATTTAATAATATTGAAAAGATATCTTAAATTCAAAGTTAATTTTCAAAAAATAAGTAAAATGCTTTTTTTCATTGACCACAAGGAAGACCAAGAAGAGAATGGACTGAAGACATCAAAGATTGGACGAATGGA